>BMAO01007387.1:0-198673 GCA_019973975.1 Trichonephila clavata
CAGTATCAAAATTTTTGTTCTCTTTCATAAAACTTATAGTTTACTTTAAAATAATGCCTAATGTATAAATATTTTTTTGACATATAATTTCATAATAAAAACGCAAAATTTGCCCATTTCGATTTTTTTTTTTGAATTATTCAGTTAAATAAGCATAACTTCCTTAGAAAAAAATAAAAGCTATGTTGAAATAAAAAATTCTTCATTATTAATTGTGTGTTATTAATAAATCAAAAATCACTAAATTGGCATGTCACAATTAATTGCTAAATGAATATTTTTAATCAATATTAGTATAAAATAGTTAATTTTGTTTTGTATTTTATGATTTCTTCTAAAATGAATAAATATAGATGAATTTAAATGAAAATGATTTTTAAAAAGTTCATTGATCATTTAGAATTAGTGATTAAAAAAATAAAATGCCGAAAACTATCTTTTTTTTAAAAGAATTTTAAAAAAAACTTTTTTTTTTACAAAACAATGATATTTTGCATATTTTATGATTTTTTTCTAAAATGAATCAAAATTGTTGCGTTTAAATAAAAATGATTTTTAAAACTTTTAGAATCAGTGATTTAAAAAATAAAAAGCGAAAAACTTTTTTGAACAAAACACTCAAAATACTTAAAACAATCATTTAATAATTTCTTCTTTTATAAAGATAATTGCATGAAACTTTTTTCCCGTGTGTCGAACATTTCAAAATATCCTCACAATTTTACTTCAAGATTTAAAATAGTAGTAAAATTTTGTAATTTGAATTATTTCTACTTTTCTTTTTTCAACATACAACTATTTTTAAAAAGACTACATTTACGTTTCCGGGGGCTAAAAAATTGCAACGTGTAAGTTACATTTAAACTCTGCCTTCCCTTGACAAATAACGACAGCCAGGTGGCCCAACTTGTTCTTGGGGGAAAAGAGAACGTTTTTCCTGAGATCTTGTTCCGCCGTATGGCCCCCGAGCCATGTATACACATGGAGTCAGGGAAAGCCTTTCCCTCCTTTTATGTCTCATTCCTACACTATGTATTTTGTGTGTGTGTCTCCTTGTGTTGTGGAACTTCATGAACATTAAAATATCTTGTTCCTGTAACCATCAAAGCCTGCATTACTTAGTCTTTCACAACATGGGAGCATTACAATGGCTGCCCAACGTGCTTTCTTTTACCGGTTTTTCCCGATTTTATTGGAAAAAGTGAAAGTGTTATGTGTGTGCCAAGAGGAAAAAATCGTTGAAAGATTGTTGAATAAAAAGTGAAAATATCTCATGCAAATTCATCTTATGTTATTTAAAATGCGCAAATGGTGCTTGCAACATATATATATATAATCTGTTCTTTTAAAGAAAAAATCTCTTTCAGAGATTGTGTGGTTGAAGAAAACGAAAAATTAAATCTGTGAGTAGATGCAACAAATCTTTTGTAAATAATATTGAAGAATGTGATTGTGTATGTTTCTTAAAATATTAATATATATATTTTGTTTCACATAATTTAATATTCTTGTTTATTCTTATTTCAATCTGCTGTTGAAAATACCTTGAAATTTAAATTGTGAAAGATCATTTCTGCTTTCAAACAGAAGCAACTTGTTTAACAATATTCATAAATATATGTGTTTTAAAATAATTGCTATATAATAATTTGCTACAAACAATTGCTATATTGAGTAAAGGATGAAATTCTTGGTTATAATTATTGTAAGTGGAATAATTTAAAAAAAAAAAGTTCAAACATTAAAAAGAAAAGAAGTATATGAGTATCCCATTCCTTTTTCTGTGCTTGTGTTAGTTTTAAACTATGATTCATCCAGAAAATGTGATATGCTGAATAAGCAAATAAATAAAATAGGGAGTAGACAGTTCACGGTTGTTTGCAAAATGTTCATTATGACTGAGTTCTATTGATTTTTTTTTGCTGATAGAATAATAAGCATATTTTAAGTGTTTGAAGGTATTATGGTATATTTTGGATATAAATGAATGATCATTAAGAATTTTCACAATCAATTAAGTATTTACAATTGTCATTATTTAAAGTGTATATATATTAGATACTTTGAGAATTTCATATTCCTAATTAAGATTCACAGTGTGGTATATTTAGCCTTTAAATGTTTTTCATGTAATAAGTATATACTTTTAGCATAGCATAACATGCAGTGACAGTTTTTTCAATGTGCTATTGTGTCTCATAATTAACTTTATATTTTGATACACAGCTGAGTTTGTGGAAATTTATTTAGATTTTCACGGGATCTTTTTATATGTTATGAAATGTTTCTCTTATTTATGTTTTTTTCCTACAGGGAAGGCAGTTGTTAATGAGTAGCTAATATGTAATAATTGCTAATTGGGATAACTAACTTAATTACAACTTCCAGAATACATAAAAAACCTGAATTTAGTTTTATTTAAGAGATAAATATGGCTTTCCTCTCAAAGGGAAAAAAGATAGACCTCTATAATTTAGGAATTGAGTTACGAGTTGATGTAACTTCAGATGATAAAATCATCGATTTGCGTGAGAAAATCACTTCATGCTCATTCTTTAAGGATAATGAGCAGTTTGTGAAAGAAATGCTGGATAACATTGTTGATGAACGTAAAGCGCTTGAAGATGAAGCCATAAAGAAAATAGAATGGGAAGACAAGTGTCTAGCTGAGCAGAGAGCATTTGAGCTTGAAAAGCTTAAATTACAAGCAAAAAATCCTCTACCGTCCTTAGGTAATGCCCCTCAAATGGATTCTAGCCCCATGAAGCTCGACCTGAAAACAGTATTACCCACATTTATTTCTGATAAAGATGACATGTCATTGTTCTTAACAGTGTTTGAAAGACAAATGAAGCTTTTAAATGTACCTGCGGATTTTTGGGTATCACACTTAACTGAAGTCTTTCCAAGTGATATTGGCAGATTAATTGCAAGAGAACCAGAAGAGATGTTTAAAAATTATGCCCACATTCGCAATATTTTATTACAAAGGTTCAAACTGACAGCTGACCGTTTCAGAGTTCTTTTCAGTAGACATCAGAAACAGGATCATTCCACGTGGAAAGATTTCTTTTTTGAGCTCAGAACCTTCTTTGAAGGTTGGCTCAAGGAATTAGAAGTCAACTCTTTTGACTCGTTGAAAGATCTCATCATTGCAGATCAAATTTTAAAAAAATGTAGTCCCGAGTATAAGAATCATTTCCTTGACAGTTGGGAAAAACTTAATGATCCAGTCGTGTTAGCTGAAAAGCTGGACTCGTATGAAAATGTTAAACTTCCTTCTCAAAAACTAACAAAACTCCCCAAACCACCAGAGCTAAATAAACCTCGGTTTCCTAGAAACACAGGCAATCCGGAGTTTAGAAAGTCTAATTTATTCAAAGTTGAAAAGAATGTTTCCAGTAACTTGAACAGTACTTCTGTTAACTCTAGCTACATGCCAGCACGAAATATTAACACTGGTTGTCACCCACCAATTTCTTGTTATGGTTGTGGCAACCCTGGATTTATTGAATCAAAATGTCCAAAATGCTTACAAAAAAAGAGACTGCCTCTGTCAATGCCATACAGATGTGCACTTGTCTTACCACTCCAGTAGCTCTACTTGACATTCAAATTTATGAAGCTACAGGCACAGTTTGTGCTGATACAGGAGCCAGCCAGTCAGTTGGGGGAGAATTAATGTTTAACCTTTTAAAGAATCGTGGATAAAAATTCACAGAGTTTCATCTTTCTATGTGTTTAGCTGAAGGTCAGCAATCCACATCCCTTGTTCAAAAAGCTAAAGTGCCAATCACCATAAGTGGACGAACTTTCCAAACCGATTTAATTTTTTTGCCAAATGCAAAGGGTAACTGCACCCTTCTAGGTGTTGACTTTTTAAGGACATCAGGAATCGTAATGGACATGCGTAATAATTTTTGGTATTTTGGTAACAAACCAAGCTTCAAGATACCTTTCTCAAAAGATGTTCCTTGCCTGTAGACGACAGCACTGCCAAAATAAATAGTAGTTCCTGTCCTGCAAATTCAATTCTTAGTGATGTTCCATTACAAATGAAACCTGTTGATGAAACTGAGATTGATTATCTCCATTTGCGAGAAGAAGGACAGGCCCTGAATGTAAAATAAAGAAATTATTTGATGGTGCTACTTAATGAAAGTAAAGATGTTTTCAGACCCGGGGGAGAACCAACTCCATTCATGAAACACTTTATAAACACAGGTGACCACCCACCAGTTTCAACTGCACCTTATAGATTATCTCCAAACAGAAAAGAACTCTTAAGGAAAGAAATTGATAAACTTTTGGCTAATAATATGAAAGAATGCGAGTCCCCATACGCAGCTCCAGTGGTTTTAGTGCCCAAGTTTAATGGATCTGTTAGGTTGTGCAGATTATCATAAATTAAATGCGATTACTATACCAGACAAATATCCCCTGCCCCTTATGGATGCTCTTTTACATGATGCAAAATCTTCTGCTTTTATGTCTACCCTTGACTTAAAATCCGGTTATCATCAAGTAGAGGTTAATCCAGAGGACCAGGACAAGAGTGCATTCGTTTGCTCTTTTGGTACATTTAGGTACAAAAGAATGCCATTTGGATTTCGCAATGCCCCAGCGACTTTTCAGCGTGTTATGGACCAATTTCGTAATAGATTGCCAAATGTAAATATTCTGGTGTATTTAAACGATATCGTTATGTTGTCTGAAACGTTTGAACAACACATTGAGGACTTAAGAAGGGTCTTCAACAGACTTAAAAAATTTAAATTATGTGCTAACAGAGAAAAATGTAAATTTGTTTGCTCTCGTGTAAAATACCTTGGATTATGGATAACTCCTAAGGGAATAGAGGTGGATCAAGATAAAACTGCAGCGATACAAAACATTCCTTCTCCGAGAAATCTAAAGCAGTTACAGTCATTTTTACAGACCTGCTCATGGTATAGAAAATTCATCCCGAATTTTTCAGATATTGCTAGACCCCTTAGCAACTTGACAAAGAAAAGTACTGCTTGGAAATGGAGGGAAATTGAGCAACAAGCTTTCCAGACCCTCAAGCAATGTTTAATAACCCCGCCAATTCTGAAGCAAGTTGATCCTAAAAAGCCTTTTATCATCCGGACGGATGCAAGTAGTTACGCCCTAGGTGCAGTTCTGCTACAAGGAGAAAGTCCCGCCGATAAACAGCCAATAGAATATGCCAGTAGACTCTTAAGCTCTGCTGAGAAGAATTACTCGACTACAAAACGAGAAGCCTTGGCTGTAGTCTGGGCCCTTAACAAATTTAGAGGGTATATTGAAGGTGCAGAAATTACAGTGGCATCCGACCACCAACCATTAAAGTGGCTGATGAGCTTAACATCTCCAACCGGAAGATTAGCCCGTTGGGCACTTCAAATACAATCTTACAAATCTGAAGATTGATTATTTTCCCGGAAGATGCAATGTTATTGCAGATATGCTTTCTAGGCCAGCGTCTAAGGACGAAGAAATTTGTGAATTAAAAACTATAATTATTGATTTCCCGACAAGAACAGCTAATGAACTAAGAACAGAACAATTGAAGGATCCTGAGTTAGAAAAGATAATTGATTGCTTTGAAAACCCCAACAAGGGAGTTGACTTTGCCAATTGGACTGGGAGAGGGTACGTGATGAATCAGGGAGTACTATATCGGTACTCACCTCATGTTGAAGTCGATGAAGCTCAATTAGTTTTGTCCCTACCCACGAGAGAGAGAAGATATTAAAATTGCACCACGATGCTCCCACCGCTGGAGATTACGGAGCTGATGGTACCTTTTCTAGAATTTCTTCAAAATATTATTGGACTGGTATGAGGAAATTTATTGCCGATTATGTGAAGAGCTGTTCAGAGTGCATTAGATATAAAGCCACAAACCAGAAACCTGCTGGTCTTCTGCAGACCCCTGTTCCAGCTCAACGATTCAAGAGCATAGCTATTGATCTTTTTGGTCCTTTACCAGAAACGAGAGAAGGTATGAAGTGGATATTCATAGTGGAAGATTACACCACAAAATGGGTCGAGTTATTTCCATTAAAGCAAGCTACTGCTAAAGAATGGGCTATAACACTTCTAAATGAAGTCTTCCTAAGGTACAGCGTGCCCCGTCGACTAATATGTGACAATGGGACTCAATTAGTAAGCGCGGTAATGCAGCAGTTATGTTATGTCTTGGATATCAATCAAAGTCTCATTCCCATATATCACATACAGGCAAATCCAGTAGAAAGAAAAAATAGGGACTTGAAACGTCGCTTGGCAATGATGGTAGGTAACAACCATACATTATGGATTGAAAAGCTACCAGCTATTAGGTTCGCATTGAATACTGCAAAATGTGAGTCCACAGCTCACACAGCAGCATACCTAACCTTCGCCAGAGAATTACGAACTTTAGACCAAGTAAATACTGATCTACGATCTGTCATCCATAACGATAATTTTGTACCTGAATTTACACCCTATTTAAAACGCTTTGAAGGATATATGTCACAAATTAAAGAAAATATTGAGATGAGTCAAGATCGTCAAAAAACATCTGCTGACAAATCACGTAGACCAAGTCCTGACTATAAAGTTCATGATCTAGTATGGGTACAACTGCACCCATTAAGCAAAACGAGTCAAAACAGGAGTGCCAAACTGATGCCCAGGAGAGACGGGCCATACATTGTGCTATCCCAGAGATCCCTCACCACATTTGTAGTAGCTAGTTGTGACAAACCTTTAGGTGTCTATCATGCATCAGCTTTAACACCTTTTCTGAATGTCACACAAACCCAGTCTCCTGTAGTACCTCTCAGGAGAAGAGGAAGGCCTCGAAAACAAACATTGATTCCTAGAAGAACTGCTGGAGAGAATGCCATATTGTCTGATTGTACACCACCTCGCCGAGACGGTCTTCAGCGGTGTAGGGGGAGAATGTAACAGTTACATTTAAACTCTGCCTTCCCTTGACAAATAACGACAGCCAGGTGGCGCCACTTGTTCTTGGGGGAAAAGAGAACATTTTCCCTGAGATCTTGTTCCGCCGGATGGCCCCGAGCCATGTATACACGTGGAGTCAGGGAAAGCCTTTCCCTCCTTTTATGTCTCTTTCCTACACTATGTATTTTGTGTGTGTGTGTGTGTCTCCTTGTGTTGTGGAACTTCATGAACATTAAAATATCTTGTTCCTGTAACCATCAAAGCCTGCATTACTTAATCTTTCACAACATGGGAGCATTACAAACGAAAGAATTAAAAAGTGAGTGAGTGATTTATAAATTCGCACTGTTCGCCTATTCGAGGGCTTTTGAAGACGGACCTCGAAATTTTCAACCATCGTCACGTGACGAGGACGACACCTAAGCTTTTACTCACCTCTCCTAAGTACCACACCACACCAACGCAAGAACAAATTTCGAAAAAGGGAGTTTTAATGTCGTAGTTAAAGAAATCACTCACATAGCGCATGCACACACATAAGTGCTATCGTCCTGAGGGAAACAAGAAATTCCCATGGGGATTAAGTTATTCACTGGTAAAAACCCGTGCAACGCCGGGCTAAATGGAGAGGAAAGAAACAAAGAAGTAAAAGTAATTTTGAGAAATAATATTCGAAGTGCTGATTTTGTGAAGAGAAGGGAAAATGTTAAACGAGAAAGCCATGACACGCACTCACGGGCCATGCACTCACATCGTACGCGTCACACCCGCACAAAAGTGCTGGCGTCAGAAAGAAAGGAGGAAATTAACATGGGGATTAAGTTATACCTTCTGTAAAAGCCCATGCAACGCCGGGCCGGGTCCGCTAGTATATATATATAAGCTGTCCTAAGTCAGCAATGTTTATAATACTATAGCATCCATAGTTTCATATTTAACTCCCTATTATTTCTATTTTTTCATATATCCTTTCCTAAAATCTATTGTCTGGTTAACTTGCAATTTCAATTTTTTTCAGTATTGATTAATGTTTATTCATCTCTCTTTTGTAGAGAAATTTTGACTATATATATACACACACATATAGTCATTTTTCTTTTAATCTCCATACCATAGAAAATCTTTTCTGCTTAAGTAAGTTTCGATTAGTAGAAATTTTTTTCATTCATATAACAGCAATCCACCCTAAGGTACATTAATTATACTAAATATTTATAAATTTAAAATACTTTATAAATGATCCCTTTTAAGAGATTAACTGATAAAATTATTAATTTATAGTATATAGCAAAGTACATATAAGATATAATACATAGACAGCAATTATAAAATATGCCACTTTTAATAAGGTAGCAGAATCAAATTTAATACAAGCATTATATGAATAATCATTACAATGAATCCGAAAAATGTACCATGTTTATGTCCTATTCTTTAATATAATGTAAAAGCAGTCTTAAGTCAGAATACCTCAGATAAATTTACAAAATAAAAAAATATTTTTACATTGTGTTTATTTATTTCATTTTTTATGATACACTGGCAATGAACATTAAAACAAATTAATTAATATTCTCATTACTTAATTATTTTTGTTTAATAACAAAAAATTATAGTACCTAATGGTGGAGGTCCTCCTAAAATAGGCATATGAGGAGGTGGATAAGGTGGAAGAGGTGGTGCTGGTGGCAATGCTCCTGATGAAGGTAATATTGCAGGAGTTGGAGGTAAATTGAAATAATTATTTGCTAATTCTTCTGGAGGAGGTGGTAGAGCTGTGAAAAAGACATTAAAAATATGTAGAAACTGTGATCTGTTCTATACAGTATTAAAATTTATGAACAGTATCTTTAAAAAAAAAGGAACAAATGTAATTCATTTGCCAATAAAAGAGTGTTTCATGGAATCATTAAATGCACTAACAAAAATAAAACATCTAGTATGTTTTATGCATGCAATAGTGCTTTTATAACAAACACAAATACTTTTCTTGCTTCAAGTTCATATATAATCAGGATTTTATTAAAATAGTAACTAAAAATAGTTTTCAAAGTCTTTATTTGGAGATTAAATAACTGATTAATGTTCAAATAGTCTGTGAAAGCATTGTTCTAGTTCAATGAGTAATAAATAAAAAAATCATTGTTTAAAAATGTGTTTTTTTAAAGACATTTTAAAAAACAATTAATAAATACTATTAAATAAACATATATATGCACCAATTAGCATTTTATTTTCTTTAGCAGAAAAAGAGGAAAAATCATATAGCTTAACCAAATGCATTCTTATATTCCTTTGAATGAAAATCAAAACCTAAAATTTCATCAAGAATAAATAAACATGTATTACAATTATATATGGGCCGTGGGTAGCCTAGTGGTTAGAGCATCGGACCCCAGACCGGAAGGCCTGGGTTCTATGCCCAATGCCACCAAATGCCCACCGAGTACAAATCGGAGAACATGCTCGTTAAATCTGTGGGTCCGAACAGTGTCGCCATCTATCGTGTTGCTTGAGCAAAATCGCACTGTCACCCTCTTGGGGGGCTCAAAGCTTAGGCTAACGACAGGCATAAAAATCTAGCCCTTAGCCGCGATGAATTTCGTGGACCTTGATCTGATGTTACTGTCGATCAGGTGGCATAAGCAACAACAATTATATATAATATATTATTGTTGTATATAACATATATACGTTTATGAATTTATGACTAAACCAAGCAGACTACCATAGCTCCATTCTATTTCTTTACATTAAAAACAAATAATATTATGGTATCTAAATAAGCAATTTTACCTTCTGGAAGACCTGGTACAGGTTCCAAATTCTTTTGTTCAGTTTCTTTGGATCCTCCTGAGGTGACTTTAGCTTGGGATCGGCCCCATTTAATAGTCAGCCTTCGTCCACTCAGAATCAACTTGTTGAAAGATTTTTCAGCAGCCATTTCTGCCGACTGCCTAGTAGTAAATTGTATAAAGGCGCATTGCTGCTTGTTTAATAATGTAATTGAGCGAATTTCTCCATATTGATAAAAGTGATCTCTAAAAGAGGAAAAATATAATAAATTATATTTTTTCAAGATTCTATAATTATCAGAGTTCTTCCTAATCTAAAATAATACATCTAAATACCTGTACAAATAAAATTAATTGCATTACATTGATTTCATGAACAAACAAAAATTGGTTGTGTACCTAGAGTACAATCACAATAAAGGGTGAAAAAACATGTTTGTCATTGTTAAAAAGACTTATTTACTTTTCATGGAGAACACACAAACAGCTAAACAATTTCAATAACTATAACAAGACAAAAGGAAAAAACATTTCAATTGTTCACTTGAGGATTTAATAAAAAATTACTTTGTTTGATATCAGTTTCCAATAAGCTGCAAACTTTTCATTCTGACTGTAATATCATTAGCTGATTGATTGTTAACTAACCTTGCATATCTGAAGCTATACAAGAGTTGTTAACAACTGAACTCATAATTATGTATCATTTAATGAGTAAAATAATTTAATTTTATAGATTATATAATTCATCTCTGTAAATTTTATAAACTATTTTCTTTAAAAAATTAAAATACGTATACTTTTTTAATGTTTGCTTATTAAATATACTATAATCAAATTCTTAAGATAATAGTTGACATGAAGGACAATTCTATTAAGAAAGTATAAATTATTGCATTTGCACAAAAGTAATGCAACACCAAAATTTTTCTTAAAAATATTTTTTTTTTTAAATCTGAATTTAATACGATGTATTTATTTTTCATAATAGAATTAATTCAAAGAAAATAAAATTCAGTTAGATACGCATTTATTTAATAATAAGTAAGTACACAAATTACATTCAGGATGATAAAACTATGTAACGTCAAAAAAAAATTAAGTAATTTTAAGAAAATAACAAGTAAATTAAGAAAGGAACATTCCATTACCTAAACCTTGAATTAGTGTAAGTGAGTTTTTTAATGAGAAATTACTGGTTCAAAAATATCGCAGCATATTTGAGCTAATACAGTAAAAGTGTTTTCAAATACGAAAAGCTCTTATTTTATATCAATTAGAGCTATTTTTTAATTCTAGAATTTATTTATGTATCAAAATAATAATTAAGAGAAAACATCTACTTAAATTTCCTGTGACTATAAACAGAAACATACTTCAGTTCTTTTTCTGTAATCTTTTCACCAAGATTTCCAATATACAATGTGGTTATAGTTTTGTCTTCTGGAGGATCCAATTTAGGCATAGCAGAAGCTCTTCTGAGTAGTTTGTCAGCTACAGGATCATTTGCTCCATAATATCTATCTTTTATATTTTGATCTGCTAATGGATCATCAGGATCAGTGGGCTTTTCATGCCTATAAAAAAATAGAAAAAAGTGAATAACAAATAAAAATAAAATGCTACAAAATAAAAAGGTATCAGAATGAATGTTTCTGTTAAAGAACATATAAAATATTATTTGGCATCAAATACATACAATACTTCCTTTCATCATAAATAATTTTTTTAATAATTATTTTATCATAACATTATGAAGTCTAATTTTAAAAAAATTCATGAAAAGATTTATATTTAAAAAAATTTTTCTGCATATTTACAGATTAACCCTAAAGATTAACTGCGTGCCAGGAATTAATCACCAAAAATCTTATGAGTTAAGACAACCTATTTCATTTTAAACATATAATTGGCTTTATAGCTATTGTCATTATTCCTCACCTCGAGCTTTCGCAACTTGTATTCTTTTAATTTAATTATTTCTATTGCTTTGTTGTAGTTGTGCGGCAACAGCTTTCGTCTCGCGTGAAATAACGAGAAAAGTTTATTTCCCCAGTTGTCAATAAAGCTACTACTTGTGTTCTACAGATTTGGCTTTCTCTATACTTATGCTTGGCTTTTCTTCTCTCAACCTTTTTTATGAACTAGACAAACCAACCGGACTCTCAAAATCGCTCTCGGCCCGTGCTGAATTAAGGTAAGCTTGGTTATTTTATAATTAATTGAAGTTAAGCTTAAGAATAAGAATTGACATATTTAAGTGGCATCCACGCCAGGATCTGAGAGTGTAAAAGTTTAAGAATATTTGAGATGAAGAAAACTTTTTGAATAATTAATTGAAGTTAAGCTTAAGAATAAAAATTGACAGCTATCTTCTTCAGCTTATAACTCAACAGAAGTCAGCTGGAATTCGAAAAGTCATGGGGTTGATATATAAATATCCTTTTAGCCTGAATTATATAATTTTTAATAAAAAAAATTCAAAGCATTATACAGAAATTATTTGCAATTTTTAAATGACATATACATATAAGATATTGATGTAAATATGAGATTAATTTTTTGTATTATAGTTTAGGCACTAAAACAAAGTTTCTAGTATTAATCAACATAATTTATTTCATTTTAGTATCAGGAGAGTTATTTGAGCATGGCTTCGCTCAAGTTCCAGAATACATGAGAAGGAATTCCAGATTTAAATACTTAAAAATAAACAGGGGAAAATGTAATATAAAAAAATATAATCATGTGTTCAAATGAAGGAAATTATTAGTTATTTATAGAAATTACATCACTGTTCAATAAAAAAGTTGAAACCACTTTGTAAGGTATGTGAAAACCATGATATACTATTATATGGAATTGCCAATAAATCTGTCAAAAATTTAAGGTCTAATCTTTTTAATGAGGAATCACGAATAAATCATTCAAAATATAGGTTTTACTGCAAAGCGAGATGAAAATAGATGTATTTCAAAATAGGATATTCATATTTATGAACATTTACCAAATATTCTGTAAATTAGGCAATAGTTAATCAATACAAGCCTTTAAATGCTGCATTTTAACATTTCAAAAGTCCTTAAAAAAAAGCACGAAACATTTTTTTCAGAGAAAATGACATACTTTTGTTGCTATAGATAATAAATCAATAAAACGAAATACCTATAAGGGCATTCTTCTCCTCGTTTGCATTCACCTTTAACCCAAAAGCTACAAATATGCGGTCTGTTTCTTTTATAGTATGGGGTAGTTCTGGCTAGTTTCATTAGAAGATCACTAGGTGTTTGAGCCTTAGCAAGTATTCCAAATGGTTGATTTCCTTCTGCATTTTGTATCTGAATTTTTTTTTTAAAAAAAAGAGTTAAATACCTAAATTTAGCCAGAATAAATGCTTTATGTTTCTTGCAAATAAAATAGTGAAACAAAACATCAACATCAAAATTTTTTCAAAAAAGTTAAGCGACACATTTCTAACAAATGCTTCAATAAGAATAATTTTTATTACAATAAAACAAATCATGCATCCTCCTAATTCTAAATAATGCAAAAAGGTTAAGCTAGCAAAATACAAGTATGAATATAATAGTGCTGCATGAGGAAGGAATCCACGACAGCCAATTGCTTAAAATTAAATCATTTCTTGAAAGTTTGCTTAAAATATGACAATAACTAATAATTACTCAATGAATATTTACCTACATTATCAAAAAATTTTTTTGTATGCATACCCTATATATAATTTACAAATTAAGCATTAATACATTTTAATATACATACCTATCTTTACCAATTTAACATTGAATTTCAATTTTAAATATTGTGATTTTGATGTTGTTTCACTAGCATAATAAATGTACCCTTAGTGTACATGAAATCAATGAAAATAAAGTTATTACGTTAAAAATATATACATACTAGCTGACCCGGCCCGGCGTTGCACGGGCTTTTACCGAGGGTATAACTTAATCCCCATGTTAATTTCCTCCTTTCTTTCTGACGCCAGCACTTTTGTGTGGGAGTGACGCGTACAATGTGAGTGCATGGCCCGTGAGTGCGTGACATGGCTTTCTCGTTTAACATTTTCCCTTCTCTTCACAAAATCAGCACTTCGAATATTATTTCTCGAAATTACTTTGACTTCTTTGTTTCTTTCCTCTCCGCTTAGCCCGGTGTTGCACGGGTTTTTACCAGTGAATAACTTAATCCCCATGGGAATTTCTTGTTTCCCTCAGGACGATAGCACTTATGTGTGTGCATGCGCTATGTGAGTGATTTCTTTAACTACGACATTAAAACTCCCTTTTTCGAAATTTGTTCTTGCGTTGGTGTGGTGTGGTACTTAGGAGAGGTGAGTAAAAGCTTAGGTGTCGTCCTCGTCACGTGACGATGGTTGAAAATTTCGAGGTCCGTCGCTAAAAACCCTCGAATAGGCGAACAGTGCGAATTTATAAATTACTCACTCCCTTTTCATTTCTTTCGTTGCAATTTTTTAGTCCCCGGAAACGAAAATGTAGCCTTTTTAAAAATAGTTGTATGTTGAAAAAAGACAGAAAAGTAGAAATTTTTCAAATTACAAAATTTTATTACTATTTTAAATCTTGAAGTAAAATTGTGAGGATATTTTGAAATGTTCGACACACGGGAAAAAAGTTTCATGCAATTATCTTTATAAAAGAAGAAATTAAATTATTGTTTTAAGTATTTTGAGTGTTTTGTTAAAATTTGTTCAAAAAAGTTTTTGGCTTTTTATTTTTTAAATCACTGATTCTAAAAGTTTTAAAAATTATTTTTATTTAAAAGCAACAATTGATTCATTTTAGAAAAAAATCATAAAATATGCAAAATATCATTGTTTTGTTTAAAAAAAAAAAGTTTTTTTTTTAAATTCTTAAAAAAAAGTTCGTTTTTGGCATTTTATTTTTTTAATCACTAATTCTAAATGATTAATGAACTTTTTAAAAATCATTTTCATTTAAATTCATCTATATTTATTCATTTTAGAAGAAATCATAAAATACAAAACAAAATTAATTATCTATTTTATACTAATATTGATTAAAAATATTCATTTAGCAATTAATTGTGACATGCCAATTTAGTGATTTTTGATTTATTAATAACACACAATTAATAATGAAGAATTTTTTATTTGAACATAGCTTTTATTTTTTTTTAAGGAAGTTATACTTATTTAACTGAATAATTCAAAAAAAAAATTTTGAAATGGGCAAATTTTGCACTTTTATTATGAAATTATGTGTCAAAAAAAGATTTATACATTAGGCATTATTTTAAAGTAAACTATAAGTTTTATGAAAGAGAACAAAATTTTGATACTGATAAATATTTTAAATGAGTCTCAGAAATGTATTGAATACATTTTGTCATCTTAATCTAACATCTATAATGATTTAATTTTGAAAATTATCTAAAGAAAAAATGACGAAAATTGAAGCAAAAATAACTTTTTCACTCGCATTTTTTTTTATTTGCCAAATTTACTGATTTCCCCCTGTTTAAGGCAGAACTTTTTAGTGTAACCCTTGAGTTAGATGCGGTCGACAGTTAAACAGTTCAAAGGTCTTTGGCGCAAAACTATTTTTCGACTCCAAGGTTTGGCTAACTGCAAAATCACGTATTTTTTATTAATTTTTATTTTTATTTTTAGGGCATAATTTTTAAGTTAATGCTTTCAAACTTCACGAATTAATTGGAAAAATAAAGTATTTTTAAATAAAAAAAATGTACAAAAAATACTGTTTAAATTATTTCTCGAAAAAACGGTTTGTTACGAAAATCACAAAAAAAAATTTTTAAATCCGTATTTTTTGCGCAATTTTTTCAATTTTCGTACAGATTACGGATAATATTTTCTTACACACGAAAATAAAGTTTCGTGCGATTATTTTCAGAAATGACAAAGTTATTCAATGTTAAGTTAAAATATTGAGTATTTTTTGAAAAATCTTTAAAAAAAAAGTTTTGGGAATTTTATTTTTTAAATGACTGGATCTAAAAGAGAAAGGCTTGCAGTTATTTAGTGTAGAATATCGTTTTAATAACACGAAAACAAATTCATACGCAACAATTTAGAAATAATTTGCATAAAAACACATCAGTTTTAACCCTTTTTTAAAAAATTCTTAGAAAATAGAAAATATAATTATTTTGCAAAACAAATTATACTGTATTATGGTGAAATAAATGATCTTTCTGATTCTGTAATTATTTTTTGTCCGATTTCAACGGTAAAAATTGGATGGCAATCTTAAGATGGTGGAAAACGTCGGATCACCGATCGGCCGAAACAGAATGGAAGTTCTGCCAAGTAAACAACCTGCAGGAGTAAAACAATTAGGCATTTTAAGGTTTTTAATTAATATCTTTTTAACTAATTGCAATATCGGAATGAAAAATAGTTTTCATCCTATTCTCAGACCTACTGAATATACGCACAAAATTTCATTAGAATCGGTCTAGCCGTTTCGGAGGAGTTTGGTTACAAACACTGTGACAGGAGAATTTTATATATTAGAAATATAAGTAATGAGGAAGAAGGATAAATGCTTCTAATGCATGGATACTTCAATTTCATGAAATAATTTAAAGTAGCCCCATATAAAAAACTATAAAACCGAATTACAACATGAAAATTTTAAGATTATCAATGATTTAATATTCACTATTAACATATGTTTTCCTTGATAAACTACACTATTCTGTATGCTAAAATAATTAAAAATGCATACAATGCAAGTAGATTATATCATGCTTTTTTTTTCTTTTATAAAAAAGCATTTATATAACCAACATTTAATAAACCTATTAAAAAAATAGCACAAATACCAGCCTTGGAATAAATTCCTTTTTAAAAAATAACATTATTGTTGGGGGGGGGGGAAGGTGTTAAAAATTAACTGAACCCCAATAAATTAAAAGCCTTACAGAAAATTTGTAAAGGATTTTAGGAAATCAATACAAAAGTCAAATAATTAAAAGTCAAAGGATTACATATGTAAAAATATTAAACTTAATATAGATGGATTGCAAAATAAGCTACCATTAAATTCCTTTCTGATTATGATTTCATTATTAAATAAACTTGCTTCATACTTGAACTAAGTTAACAACTATACTATAAAATAAGTATACATTGAAATAAAACCAATATTGGAGAAAGAGTTAAGAGTTATGGTAATATTCCATTGCATACACAAAAATTTATCAAAGGTATAAGGTTAATACATAAGTAATGAAGAAATATATAATACTATATATAAGTTTCATTTATTATATTAGATTATATATATCCAATTTTTTTAAACTGAATTAAATGTAAAAATGCAAATTTTTTTTTATTGAGGATATTATTTGAGTGTCATACTATATTTATTCAAATTTAAGCCCCCTTCCCCAAAAAAAATCGGAAAAGTGTAAAATGGTTTATCAACATCAAATTTTATGAAATTAAAATAAATTTAAAGTGAGACTTAATCAGAAGTAAATAATCAGTTATTTTACCAGTACTTAATTAAAAACTTTTAAATACATCTATGAATCTGTAATTGCTCTAATTTCCCCATCCAATGAATTTCTTTTCATTCGATTCAAAGCTGCACCGATTTTCAGTAGCATTAACATTGAAAAATAAGTACATCTTAGATTCGAGTAAATACGGTAAGTGCCCTGATTCAAACAAGTATAGTGAAGAATAATTATCACTTCTAGTTTTAATTCATTTTTAATTAAGTAAAACAAATGAAAATTATATTAATCAGCAATAAGGAATTGATATCTTCAGCAAAAATCACACAATAGCACAAAAATTCATACATTATAGTAAATATTGATTTTTTGACACATTTATATAATAAATAACAATATAAAGATTGTAATAAACATATGAAAGAATTAGAATTTTGATTGATTTTAAAATCTAAATACACGCTTTAAATTTAAATAAATAAAAATTCATATTAAAAATCAAAGAAAATATTCTTAAAAAACAAACTAATCAATGTATTTTTTTCCATCCAGCAATGAGTCTTATCCGTAACATTTTTAGATTTCTTAAAATTGTACAGTTTGAAACATGTGAAAATATATTTCGAAACATACAAACCTCTCGTTCCATGTTTTGAGAATAATACTCTCGATTCACTTCAGATTTTGGAACATCATCTTTTAAGTTCATAGCATAATCACGTACCTGAACAGGCAAACCTAAATTGGATAATGTAATCAAATAAATAAAAAGAATGGTAAAGAAGAAATGCATAAAGATGGTAAATAATTGGTAAACATAAAAAGTACAATCTTTGAAAGTTATTAGAATAAATAAAATACATAAAAAAAAACAATATTAAATTCAATAATTTAAATTCGATTTTCTTAAATATGAAGAGAAATTTTCCATCTTATTGTATGGATTTTATACAATAAAACATATTTTTAAAAAACATAATTAAGTTTTTGAACAACTTAAATCCTCCATTAAAACAATTTTAAAAAATAAATTTATAGACATTTTTTTGAATAAAATTTCTAAAAATTAAATTCAAACATGAAATGTTACTTAGTTTCCAAATCAGATATTCATATAATGTTTGAATAATGATTTTATAAGTGATTATTTAAATTATATTTAAAAATAAACTGATAAATTTCTATTTTAGCATATTGTTTAAAAATTTTAATGCTCTAAAAAAATTCAAAATCAAGCAAATTCTGTTCAATGCATCTCAGCTTTTAAATATTAATAATAATAAAAGACTGACAGAGACCTAATAATGTCCTTTAAGATCTTACAGCTAAATACTTTATTTGTGTGTGAAACATTACAATCTGTAACGCTATGCTTAAATTTAAACGATCTTTTATATTACTGGTTGATTAAACACTCAGTACTTTTTAGTGTATCAAGAAAAAAATAAATTAGACTTTGATATTACAATAATTGTTTCAAAAAATATTGTTTAAGCAAAATACTTTCAAGTGGTTTTTTTTAAAAATGCTTATTCATAGTGGTGGCAAAAACTCTAGAACAAATTCATTTTTTGTATCATTTGATTTTATGTTATGAAATTATTATAATAGCTAGACTGTTGTATATTGATTCTAATGTATTTTTCATGTTAATTTCAAATCTGGTCATAGAATTTATGTAAAGTAGACAGTTTCATCATTATTTTGAAAAATCCATGATAAGACAAGCACAAGGTCACTGTGATAATGAGTGATTTTTTTCCTTCAAACTATGAAATGCTCCCTTATTCCAACCAATCAAGAGAGTAGTAGTGATGAAGAGTTGAAAGCAGAATGTGCAGCATGTTTTAGTGAACTGAAAGCAATTGTGAGTTGTAATTTAGAGTGTGTGTATGGAAAATACTGGAATTTGGTTTAATTTCTATTTCTCCTTTACAATAAAAAGCTACAAAGCGATATTGAACGAAGGCTAGTCTAATTGCAAATGGTTGCTGAAGTATCATTTGATCTTTTTACAGTTGTGAGAACATTGAAAGGATATTCTGGGAAAGATTCTATTGTAAACAGGAAGTGATCTGGACAACCACACACACAAAACAACTTCACGTGAAGACAGGAATTTTACTTTCCAATAGAAAGCTTAATTCATCTCAAATTTTGTTAAAATGGAATGACATTGAAAATGAATGTGTGCCTGAGAACTGTGAGGGGGAGGTTACTGAAAACTTGATTACAAGGCTGCAAAACTCATCCAAAACCATAACTGATGGATTTTCAACACAAAGATTAGCATGAGCAAGGGATCATTTATTATGGACCATTAAAAGCTATCTTGTGATGAATGTCAGTTTTGTATTCCTGGTAATCAAAAAGATTAACGTGAAAGATGACCCACTTAAACGATGAATTCAGTCCTCAGTGTCTGAAGCCTGCAGTAAAGCACCTAACAAATATAACGATATGGGGCTGCATATCTTCTCTTGATATTAAAAGACTTCATATAGAGACGGAACAGTCAAAGCCAAGGTTTACAGAAGGTTGTTTACACTTTATGGATATGATTTTGATAGCTAATTTTTATCAATAAATACCATATTTTTTGTGGAAATTTGTTTCTGATAGCCATGATTCTTGACAATATAGCTCTAGCTTGAATTTCCCACGAAAGTAAACTTTTCTTAGCATTGTCACACCAATTTCACTTCATTCCTCTTGAACCATTTTCTAAAGTCTGTTCAGCATTCTTAGATGCCATTTTCCAAAGGCTCATTTTAATAACCCGAAAGCACTTAAGTCCATTGCAGAAGCATAGGGTGATTTTACATGTATTTCATTAAATGAGATACACTTTATTCCTGTTTCTGATTCTTTCTTTGCTAAATAAGCAGTAGTTGATTTAGGCATGTGATTAGAAGCATTTTCATATGAAGCTCAACTTTATCAATGTTCTTTTCACATATAGGACTGGAATTTCTTTACCAAAATTGGTTATAAAATATTCTGCTGACAGTAGAGTGAATTAATTTTGGTTTTACTTGAGACTTTTTTGAATTTTTAGTTTCCCTTGTAACAAAATCCTAAAACTATTATGAATTTCTTTAGAAACTTTACACTGATGAAGCCATTTCATTCAGTCAATCCCATTCGTTGAATAATAAAAAAAAGATCTTTTACCACAGTCACTTAAATATACCCATACCTCATGAAGTGTTACCAAAAATTTCCGTTTTTCAACAGTTAGGTGTTTCTCACATAACTTTCTACAATTTGCTTTTCTTTAGCAATATGTTTTGGCAAAAGCAGACAAACTTTAGGTTTATACATCTGTTTTAACTTTAAATCCTTATGAATGATTTTAATTACAATTTCAGAAGATATTCCTAGTTTCAATACAATGAATCTTTGAGTTGGATAATTTTCTTTTAGGGTCAGAGACTTCACTTTCTTGATAGATGCCTGCGTTTGAACAGTCTTAGGATGAAGTTTCACGGTCATGTTTTCATTTTTACCTTTGCTAGATGCTTTTTCTCTTTCAAATTTAATATATACTGATAACCGAGATTTTTACATCGCTTTTTAATTTATTGTAACGAATATTTCTCCTTAAAAAGTATAATTATGTACCATTTGAACCATATGTAAAATTTTGGAGCCATTTTTAAAATAGATCTTTTATTTTACATTCCAATCAAAAGAAAACCTTAGCAGATGATTATCCTGAAGTTCCTAAAGCTTTATCAGAAAATGCAAATGAGAAAATGAATTACAAAATCATTTCCATAAAGCACTAATGACCTTCTGTACCCTGAAATACTACAAAATAAATTGCTATCAACATCAGGAGATCCTTTTGAGGATCAGGACAATAATGCTTCATGTCATCATGCAAAGGTAGTCCAGAAATGGTTCAAAGGCAATACTGTGAATAGGATGAACTAGCAAGGACAGTTTCAGAATCTTAATCTGACAGAGAATCGAAGGCAGTGATTCCCAAAGCAGTCTATATATCCCAGTTTCTTAATTGGTAACAGAACATCTGCTAGGAAAATGACGTTTTAACCTGCGTTCAACATTCAAATGCCCTTTATTCAGCTTTTGAAACTAGGTTTGAGAATGCTTTGACTACACACATATATATATATATTATGAATTCATATGGTCACATTAAAAGAAAGTCATATTACTGGAGAAACTGACTAGAATAGGCAGAAATGGAGATCTTAAAGTAATGTTTAGAAATGGATGCCAGCAATTTTGGCTTTAAAAAGACATGCCTGTTATTTATCCTGTATTATGAAGTATTGTACGAAAACTTTAAATTTCTTTTCTTAGTGAGATGGAGTTTCAGTATGGTTGGCAATCTCTAAAATCAAATGAAAAAGACTACACTACAAACCGAGGATATTTAGCTTTAAACCTGACAAGATTGATGCCAAATGTTGAAAATTTGTTAATGAAGTACCACATTCATCCCTTTCCCCCATTATAAACATTTGTTGAACAGTTATTTTATGTATTAATTAAATTTTAATTTAATTAACATGTGTGTTTCTTAAGTTTTAAACACTATATTTCACTACAGTTAAAAAATTTCAATCTTTTAAAGTAAGTAGCTCTATGCCTGCTGTCAAAAAGACATTTAAGTTGATAAATTTGCAAAAATTCAAAAAAGAGAAGCAGGGGTCTACTGAAAACAAAACAAAAAAAAAAAAAACTAGGCAAAGAGGGTTTATGAGACAAAAAGTTTGGGAACCTCTGATCTAAGGCATAAAATTACTTATGTTACTTCAGAGAAAAACATTCAAGCAAACATAAGTTAATTGAAACTTTAATATTTTCTTTTGACCATGTTGTTATGAAAGAAATTCTAGATAAATTGGTGTGTTTAATGCCAAAAATATGTATAGCTGAAATTAAAGTAAATGGCTGGCCCACAAAATATTGATGTTTTTAACATGTAACAACCATGTAATCTCCAAAACATATATATAAAACGTACCATATTTAAATTTTTTGTTATTCTACTACGCGTATTATGTTTTTCTATGTAGTGTTATTCCGTATATACCACACACTTTCTTGTTCAGGCAGCTGTACTGCAAAGTTGTGAATGTGCTTAGGATTTTTTTGCCACCACTGTATATTGCATACAAAAGTTTTCAACATACAGAAATAATGCATACCATACATAATTTTAAAAGAAACAATAGAAATAATGTGTACCATATTCAAGATCAAGTAAACATGTCTGACAAACATTCTTTTGTTTACTACATGTCTGACAAACCTCAGTCTTTTTGAACCTCATCCTTGATCCAGGACACCATCTGAATACAGTAAAAGGTCGGGAACAAATCTTGCATTCTTTTCCAAAACGCTCTTTGGTCTGCAAAAAATATATACAACAAGCAGTGCTATATTAAAAAAGAACATGTAGTTTACAAGCACTAAAAACAGTAATATGTCATACATTTGAAAAAAAAAAAGAATGTGAAAAGCCATGCGATAGAAGTGAAACTTCTTTGGCGACATTGGCCGTAAATGCAGGAATAGATCTAATTATATTAAACTGCTGGGGGAACTAACTTCAATCAAAAAAATTCAAACTTCATTTATTATTTGAAAATAATATTTTTATACAAATTTCTGCAACATCATTTTCCCAAGAAAGACACAATAAGTGTGCGGTAACTGAAGTAGGATATAAAAATCCTGGATTGAGAAGAATTCAATCAAGAAAACATGAGAAAATTGCATCAATCGTGGTTCTGTATACTGTTGTTCCTTCTCTAGAATCAGTATTCATTTTCAAATTCAGTGTCTGTTTCAAGAATTCAATGAGGGGCTTTGCTTCTTCTGAAGCAAAATTAACCGGTTAAGTCTCCAGTTAAGATAATCGTCTTTTAATCGTCATCGGATCCGATGATTGCAGTAGCCTATGGTGTGTACAGCACTAAGACTTATGGATGAAGGTGATAACAGCTGCGACAGGACTTCCTGGTGATATATAGACTTTTGACTGGACTTGCTGCTAGTTTTCTTTTCTTTCACAAAATTCTTTTCCTTTTTTTGCATTTGTTCTAGGCATTCTGACTAAAATTAAATTTAATTCAACAGAATGAAAATTAATAACATAAACTTAATGAACCACTCACAGAAGTCACTGTGTTTGTTTACAAGATGCTATCCGTAGTGATTCTGGCGCGAATGTTAGTGACATTTACACAACGCCCAGGCACTCCTGTAACAGGAAGAGCCATATAATGGTAATAATTTGGGTATGTTTAATCGTTGAAAAAAGTATGCTTATTACATAAAAACTACGAAAATATGCCCTGCAAGTTCATTACGAGTAGCAAGGGTACCCATTTAATGTCTCCAATACCTAAGAACCTTTTGTCCGAAGCAGCAAATAGCCCCAACTCCATACCTCTGATGCAATTCCTCCTTAGCAATTGTCCAACTTTTTCGCGGATATGACGTAAGTCACATAGTGTCCCCTGCTCCCTTTTCCTCCCTGCTTGCAGTCTTCTCACTATGGCGATGATTTGGGGGGATGAGGGGGGGGGGAATCACTACTTCTGTTCGCTTTTTCGCCTTCACACGAAGCAGGGCAAATTTCCCATTCACTCTTGCGCCTAAAGAAGTTTCCCTTCAAAATCAGTATCTATATAATTAATTATCAATCATAAACAATATATGTTGTTCTTTTTGTAAAATGACTTCTTCACAGCTTTATGGACAACACAAATTTATTTGGGACAAACGAATAAAATGGCACACAGCAAATATAAAATCTGATCACTGCACACTGCGTATGGCCTCCTTAGAAGGAATGCGTGGGAGGAAACGAAAAAAAACACAGGGACAAATCACAGTTATCTTTGCGCCAGAAAAAATAGTTCATTCGCCTTAACTTTATACATAGTTATCAAACAAACTGAATATCATAACATATATTAAACAACATTTATACAGGATTCTTTCTAGAAAAAAGACACAGAAATTGTGTGTGGATTGATTGTTTATTAATATTTTGGAACTAGTTTGATATCATGGGACAAGGCGCCAAGCAGTGTTTGTTGTCGCTGGAATGGAATTCAAAATGGCAGCCCTGCAGTAAAAAATCACCAGGAAAATAATTTTAAAGAATTGTTTCAAAATACATTGAAATATATTTCAAATAAAGAATATTGGAAGACATTCAGAATAAAAAAGAACAATAATTAAATAATGAATATAAGCATAATATAATAAAAAGTTACATTTCCTACTAACAATATTATGTACTATATAATAATATAATTTAATAGTAATTATAAAAAAGAATAATCATTGTATTGTAATATAATAAAAATTATACAAAAGAATGCTCCTATATTATAATTATAAATAAATAACAAAATATTTATAAAAAAAATAAAATTTTTTTATAAATAACAATTATACATATAAGAAATATCTGTATTCAAAAATTGCATAAATAAAAACAGAAGACTGAAATAATAGCTTGATTCGGAAATGCAATGAAAATGGTTAAATTGTTAAAGAAATCAAATTAAAATCGTCTAAAATTAATAGGATTACCACGGAACCAAAACCAATACAATTATTTCTAATATACGTTATCTCCATGGCAACCACATCGCCAGATGATAAAAATATCAAGGTAAGCATATTGTAATGTTATCGTCCATCTTGGCGAACATAAATAAGAACTTGTCGTGTGCCTGTGATATCAAACTAGCACCACTTTGGTGACATCAAATAAATTCAACAAAGATTTGGTATTTAAATATTTAAGTTGAAAATGTTTCTCATGAATTGAATTCTGTAGAAAATAATATATATTTGATGTTATGTCCTAAGTGTTATTTTCTATGAGGGGAATTTGAAAAATTGATAGTTGTTTCATTGTCACAAAATAGTACGTTATCAGGAGATGCCAATTTAATGATATTAATTTATTTGTATTAATTCATTATTCTTTTGAAATAGATTAGTTTCTTTGTTGCATCTGTAAGAAACGTATTCAGTGTCAATTGTAGATAAACTGTTTATTGTTTAAATGTACACAACAACATTGGTACTCCTTCAAGTAAAAGGATTACACCATCT
Organism: Trichonephila clavata; assembly: GCA_019973975.1. NCBI lineage: Eukaryota > Metazoa > Arthropoda > Arachnida > Araneae > Nephilidae > Trichonephila > Trichonephila clavata. The sequence continues at coordinate 25,362 of BMAO01007387.1, forward strand.
ATAGAAACAATCATCCCTATTGGATGCATAGTCTGTATCACTGTAACAGTTCACTTTTAAATCTGCTATCTTTAATAGATCTACATGATAATTACGGTTGCGTCCTATTATAGCCCACCCCTGGATTTTGTGCTTTTTTGTCGCCAAGTTGAGCCTTTTTTGTCGCCAAGTTGAGCGATAAGTTCACCAAGCTTGCAACCCTACTTTTTTTTAATTCTTCAAAATTAGACCATTTTTAGTGACCGTTAGGTGTCTTCAACTAGTAATTTCCGTTAATTACGTTGGTTTCGGCAACCCTACTAACTATGCATGAGTAAGTAGTAAGGACCGTTACTACTTGATGCTTTGCTGTTATTCCGTTAGTACGTGCGATTACCGGTTATTGTTTTCTAGACGAAAGCAAGGTTTATTTATTTATTAAATTTTTTGTAAAAAAGGTGGTAATTATTGGATGGAGCTTTCGGAAAAAATAGTTAAAATTGTGAAGATGCCGTTCGAAAGGAGGAAAAAATCCGCATGATGTAAGGAAAGGTACGTGGTTTGGCAAAAGCCGTTACAATTTTAGAATGTGTTTGTCTTTTTAAGAAGCTAAATCATTCAGTATTTTGTTCATAAAGTTTTAAAAGTTAATAATTTTTCTCCTTCGAATATCAATTTATTCTTTTTAGAATGTTCTTAATTTTCTATTTTTCAACAGTTGAAAAGAAATTTCCGTTTTTGTCGTTCGGATATCCGTCTTTTTTTTTTTTTTAGGATGCCATTAATTTTCTGCTTTTAGAAGCTAAATCTTTCATTAATTTGTTCTTATTTATTTTTTTAAACTCTTAATTTTCTACTTTTCAGCAGTTAAAAAAGAAATTTCTATTTTTGTCATTCCGATATCCGTTTTTTTTTTTCCCTTAATTTTTCCCCCTGCTTTTAGAAGCTGAATCTTTCATTAATTTGTTCTGAACGTCTAAAAAATTGTTTTCCTCAATGGAACTTCGAATCCTTCTTTTCGGAATGTTCTTAAATCCGTACTTTTCAAAATTTAAAAAAAGAATTTTTCGACTTAGATCTTTAGATCTCAATTTTTACTTATTAGAATGCTCTTCATTTCCGATTTTTAGAAGCAGAGATTTTGCTGAATTTGCTTTATTAACGTCTGTAAAATTTCTCTTTCGATTCCTTTTTTTTTCCGGAATGTTTTCCGTTTCCTACTTTTAAAAAGTTAATTTTTCATAGAATTGTTCGAAAAGTTAAGAAAGTACCTATTATTTTCAGAAGCTCGTATATTTTCTTAAAGCTCTAATGTTTTCCATTTTTGCTCCTTCTGACAAGACGCCATATTTTTCCCAGTTGGCCTGAACTCACTTTGAAAAACGCGCTTGGCGCCATTTGGCGCGACTAAAAATTTTTTTCGCCAAGGGGTGGGCTATAATAGGAATTTACCAATAATTACTGTATGATAAACATAACCTAGTAACTTTAAAAGAGAATTCTAATTTATTTTTTCCCTGGTTTAGTCTGAAATTCAGAATGAATGTTAACAACACAGCTGATGTCAGACCGGGAACGAGTGGCTAGAAAAGCAAGTATCCTACATATGCTTAGACAATTTTTTTTGTGATAGACAGGAAAGTCATGAAACTTTCAATATTTGTGGTAAATGTTCTAAAGATAGTCATGTTAGCGAAAATAAATCTCACTATTAGTTTCCTCAAATTCAGTCTCTCATAACCTATGTGTTCTTTCAATACTTTTAATTCAAATTTCATTTCTAGTTTGACAATGAGCTTTATGTCATTGTTGAATCTTCCAAATAGCATAATATTGTCTACATATAAAAGCAATACGACCAATTTTGTTTTTACATGAACTTCTTTGACAAAATATTGATTTAACATGATTAACCAAAATTTTAAGACAAAAATTTTACTTTAGTAATTGCGATATTGGAAACAAGGAGTATAATGTGATTTGTACTTGTGATAATTCCTTGAATTTGGGTCTGCATATGGAATTTTGTGTGTTTGGCGAATAAAAAAAATATTAAACCACACGATATCAAGACAATTCAGTTACGTAAAAGAATAAGAAAATTGAGAACAATACACTACAAAGAGATAAACAAATGTAGCACAAAATAATGGAAACTTCTCACACATACACTTGTCATACATGAAAACAAATATAGTGCACAAAAAAAGTTAAAATAAAAAACTTACCATACGAATATAGGGATTGTCTCCCAAGCATGTCTGACATAGAACAGGGAACTCCTGAAATATAAATACATGATTAATATAAAACACTGACATATATATATAAGAATAAAACGTTATAGCCATTAACAATTTAAGTAATGCTGTTCCAATTTCAATTTGTGAATGACTAAGGACATTCACACACAAAAGTCCAATAACAAAAAAAAGAAAATAAATTTTCATTTTTAAAAAGATCTTACTGAATCTTCCCAATTCAATCTATTATATGTGTTTGCGCCTTTGGAAGTCGCCATTATTTATTATTTACTTTTATTTTAACTCCCCGAGTTTAGATGTTACTAAGCTGCATGTAGAGATATTAAACATTTCAGTAGAAAGCCACCGGTAAAAGAAAGTACGATGATGATATTTTGATGGCAACGAATATTTGGACTTCCAAAGAATTTTGGACTTATTTTGAACAAAACTTCAAATTATTGGTCCATTTTCTTAGCCATCCTCTTTCAGATAACTTGTGATCAAGGGCTGTTATAAAAAAAATAATGAGCAAAATTTGACCCACTTCTCAAAAAGTTACCATCTTTGCTCAAAAGCAGTGGTATGTAAACTTTTTTGACCGTGTACCCTTAAATCAGAAATAATTCAAAATTGTATCCGCATAAAATGTTGTTCTTATCCCACTTGACCAACAGAAACATCTAGATCAAGTCCATGAACTCGTGCGTTTTTAAGCACCCAAGAACTGTAGTTGGACTTGAGAGCAGTTGGCTCTTATGTCATCCAATACAAGCCAAGATGTGGGCAGGAGCGGCTTGTTTCACATTGCATTTCGGACAAGGAGGGTAAACTTTAAGACCATCCACATGCCGTTGAGCTCAAGTATGTCCACTTCGTAATCTAGCAAGAGTGGTTTCATCTGGCCTACTGCTTGTCCCAAGTAAAGCAGCACCCAGGCGATTTCCTTCATACCATTCATGTACGGGGGTCTGCCTCCGAGAGGAATTGATATCTTGTTTATCCGTATAAAATGGAGAGAGTTGTCAAAAAATATTATACATATTAAATAATATACACATTTATATTAGACTAAAACTTACTTTTTCAATTAATAATTAATGTAAACTACGTGTGTACTTGAACTTTCCCCCCATATCCTATCACAAAACTTAGTTTCCCATGTCTTCGGGCGCATTCGCTGTAAACCCGATGCATTTATGGGATTTTAAATACTCCAGACACCATTGAGTGAATGAGTGAGTGTTTGTTAACGTCGCAGTATAAGGCAACACGAGGGCTATTGGCGATGGACCCTGTAATTTTGAACGTCAGTCAAGTGGCGAGAACGATATTCGAGCTGACACCCCACTCTTCAAACTACCGCAACAGGTAGTTTGAGCCCTGACAGATTTAACGTGCAACAGCCCCACCTTCATTGACACTAGGGTTCGAACTTTTGATACGCCGGGCACGTGATTATAACCACTAGGTTAACACGGCCACACCAGATGCCTGTGAAACCAGACAAAAGACCAATTAGAAAACTTCTCGCTCACATGAGATAGAGGATAAAACATTCGCAAGTTATAATGAGCGTATTTCTTTTGCGTACTCAATTTTGGAGACCACTACTCTAGAGCAATTTGAGGAATATAAATTCCATAGGTTCTCTTTCAGTGTGTTTTTTAAAACTGACGAGAAGTGATATTAACTTTTTAAAATTTAACTAAAATACTATCTGTTACATAATGCTAAAATTCTTAATATTAAATACTGTTTAATTTATCTACATTTTTATATATATATATACATTAGAAATACAAAAATACATTAGTGGAAGAAATTTTGTCATGTCCTCTAGAAATGAACCAACTATAAATAAATATGAAGCTCATTAGCGCAGTTGATTAGAGCGTCGCGATAATATAATTCCTGACTGGGCAAGGTCGACTCAGCCTTTCATTCCTTCAGTTGGTCGATAAAGCAGTATCAAGCTTGCTTGGGAACAGAACACTGGGAGTTTCGTTTCAGACTGACCACTTGTTTGAAACATCTGCACATGCACCCCAGGGCCCAAGGTCACGTAAACTGAGGTACAGTAGGTCTTGGCTCTCATAGGCTGTTGCGCAACCGAGTTCAGTTCAAAAATGAATATTGATGTAGTCCCCCCTATTGAATCTGGTAACTCTTATTGCATTATAATTTATTAGCTTTTCAGTAATCATTAAATTTAAAAGTAAAATTTTTTTGAATTCTTAATTTCTAAGCAACAAAACCACTGAAACATTTAAAGAAGCTACAAATAGTAATTTTTTCTAGTTCACTGTTATTAAAGTAATCATACAAATATGAAATGAATTTAAAAAGCCAAAAGCGAACAGTGTTGAAAACCCACATCTCAAGTTTCACGTATTGATCGGTATTTACTCTTACAAAACCATAATGTTGACAAGAGTAATTATTTATATGAAACAGTTCAGTTTATTTCGGCATAAAAAAGAAAAATACACAACAATATGCAATTTTCTTTTCCGAATTTTATTGGAATAAAATAGAATTATTCCCATATAATCGTCATTATCAGGCATTGTTTTAAAAAATATTCTTTATTATTGCAGGAAATTATACTTTTCGAATAACAATACATTAGAAAACACAGTAATATGTTACACAACACTATAAACTAAAAAATAATAGTTCAGTCCGCGAATGTTTTATCATTGGCGCTGTTAGATTTGACAGTTCTTTTTCCCACTTAAACATTTCCGCTTACGTAATTGCGCGTTCGAAATATGTTCCATTTCGACATTCTGTATAAATAAATTATAGTTTAAAAAATTAAATGAACATTTATTGTAGATAGAACTAAAAAAAGAAAATTATAGTTTAAAAACTAAAAACATGCTTTTATAGTTAATCGAACTATAAAGTAAAAAATAATTCTTAATATAAAACTTAATTAACGAAATATTAACGAGACAATTAATGTCGTGGTAAAAGCGTGTGGTGCTCGCATTAGACATAAAAACACATTTCAAATCGAAGAGTTTGTGAAAAATTGCTTGTATTTGTATTAGCCATGAGCGTTTTTGCCTTAGGGTTGTAACTTAATCTTTTAGTCACCAAATCTGGAAATGGGAAGTCGTTAATCCCGATTAAGACAAAGGAACAAAATTAATTATTGTATTGTCATCGGTCCTTGACAAGTGTGCAAAATTTCCAATTAATCTGACCATTTAAAGTAGGTAAAAATCAAGTTCAAAGATTCCGTTACATACAAGTGAAGCTTATAAAAGCCGGTTAAAAATGCAGAACAAGGTTATAATTAAATACGGCAATCATCAAGTTTATGATGAGAGATGTTTCTCTCAGTCGTAAAAGGTTCAACATTGGACTTTAAAACACGAGGGTTTTTGGAAATGGATATAAGAATTGAATTCTGGTCCAGTAACGAGGCATCACCCGAGTTAAGAACTCAGTGCCTTGAAGATTTTATGTGCATTAGCCAATATACTAAGCGAGCCTTTATATGTATTAGGAATAGAACTCATGACTCGACACAAATGACTCCTGTTATGAGTTCGTGACCATTATCGTCATGTTACTGCGGCCACTTTAAGTCTTAAAGATCATTAAGAAAAATGATAACTCATAACGTGAGGATTTTATTGGAAATCCTTCGATATGTAACTGAAGCTGCGAGTAAATCTAAATTTCCAATCAAGTTTATTTTAACTCTCGTTCTGCTTTATCTTTGTGAATTTTTTAATTGCAATTAATTCAGTTTGGGGTATGCGTTGCCAATCGTTCTTCATAATTAAAACGAGAATTGATAAAACATTGTTGCTGTTCTTTTCAAAGACAGTACTTGATCAGTAAGCTTTTTTTTAACTAAGCACTTATTTTTATTAAAATATCAAACGTACATTTTTTTTTCATTATTCCTTTATGTGTTCTAAAATGTTCATGCTAATATACGTTTCGCCGTTAAATTAGAGCTGCATATGAAAATAACCCACGTCAAATCAAAGCAAAGTTTAATTCAAAAAAATACAAATAATTACAAAATGTCAATTACGATAAAAAGTTGTTAGGTCTCGAACAGATTAAATTATTCCTTCTTTATCCTATTTGGTAATCGCTTTAGACTGCTGAGCCAAATCTTGAAGCATCTTAAGCGCTTGTGAAGCATTCATTCTCGTGCTTGGATCTTCACACCAGCAAAGTTTTGCCACTTCGGAAAATTGAAGCATTAAAGAACTCTTAATATCAACAAAACTTGGCCTGGCACCATAATGAGCCACCTGGGGAAAAAATATGGATGTACAATCAATAAAACCAGCAAAATATTTTAGTTTTCTTTCACATGGACAAAAGGGATGGTTCCAAATGGTTTAAAGGGAACTTATGGTAATGGTTTAGTTAAAGTCTAAAACAAAATATATTTCTCCATTGATAAATACGGTTCTTTTTATACAATTATGCAGATATTAGTCTAAGTATCATCGTGCGAAAAATTTCCTTCATATCCATTCATTAGTTCCAAAGATATACAGAAAAAAAATAGGGACCATATGCTTCATTTCTTAGTGCAGATGACACACGCACCTCTATCTAGCAGATCAGTAGTTAAAGTTTGTAAACTAGCACATGACCCTTTAATCCTCTCTGCGTAACCCACGATTTCAGCTAGCAAAATTTTCTCAAAACCGATTTCAATGGGGATGCATTTTTTCCGACTATTTAGCTGTGCAACTCGCTTGGTTCCCGTCTATGTTTTTATGTTCATATTTTTATGATTTAATTCAATATTGAAAAAATCTCTTACAAAAAGTTTTGTATATTTTAACTCTAAAATGTAGATTTAATACGTAGATTTGAAATTTAATTAAAAAAAATTTGTGATAAAAATTACGCAATTTTTGAACCTATATTGATAAAAAAATTACGAAGCGGAATTTCAAATTTTTCAGGACTATGGAAGCAATTGTACGATTTAGGTTCAATTACGATAGTTGATTCATTGGTAATTAATGTCAAACTTTGAAGAAACACGAGATACATTGCTGACTGATCTGGTAATTTTAATTTTGAATCTTTGTCAAGTGACAAGGGTGACGCCTGATCTGAGATCCCATTCTCCAAATTTTCACTTCACGGTGATGAAGATTTTAAGCTACGACTGGTTAAACGTGCATAAGCCTCTCTGAACTGGTCTTCAGCGACATTGTTTCAATTTGAATTAGGTCCAAAGGTATCTCATGGTTGCTGTTAACGATCCTCTATATTTTGAGTTCCCACAAAAATTTTGCGGACAATATTTCAATTTAGTACCTTATTTTCATTGCTCATTTCACAATACATGAAATGTGCAGGATTCGCCATTATTCAGTGCAACGAATCTTTGATAGAATCGGACTCTAATTATTAACCATTAGTCTATTGCATCTCGTCCATAAATTATGTAAAACTATATCGTTAAAATATCTATTCCGTATAATGTCATGTCAGGAAAAAAAAGATTTAATGTCCTATAGATTTCCACTAGAGAATCCATTCATATTTATTTTTTATTGGCGAGTGAGTGTTTATAAACGTTGCACTCTAGAGAGCAGATGTTCCCAAACTTTTTTTTGTCTCGTAGACCCCTGCTTAATTAATACTGAATTTTTTGCAAATTTATCAACTTAAATTATTTTTAACGCTGGTACTACTACTCCTACTTTAAAAGAATTAAATTCCTAACTGTAATGAAGAATAGTGTTTAAAATTTAATCAGCATATTTTTTAATTAATGAAATTAAAATTAATAAATAAAACTGTTGAATAAACTAACTAAACAAATGAATTATTTTAATGGGAGGGATGAATCCTTAGCACTACAATATCAAATTTTCAGCATTTGGTATCAATCTCTCTCTTGTCTGGTTTAATTTTAAATCTCCCTTTTTAGTAGTGTCCAGTTTTTTTCCCCCGAGATTGGCAACCGCACTGAAACTCTTTCATTCTAGGAAAAGCAATGAAAAACTTCCTCACAATATTCCATAAGTCGGGAAAATAACAGGTTTGACTTTTTACAGCCAAAATTGCTGGCATCTGTTTCTAAACTTTAAGATCTTCGTTAGTGCTTATTAGTTCCCATTATAATTTAACATTTTTTTCAATATGACCATACGAATTCATTGCCTTCTGTGGTATTGACAGAGTCAAAGTATTTTCAAACCTGGTTTCAAAATCTGAATAAAAGCCATTTAAATGTTGAATGTAGGTTAAAACATTCCGATAGATTGTGTGTGACAAATTTAGAAAATTCAGGACCTTCAGTATTATACTTCTTTAGCTTAAATCAGGAAAGAAAAGCTGAAATGGTTCTTGTTTTAATAAATTTATGCTGTCACTTGTAAATGCAAATTAACTCATTAAATTTAGTAAATAAATCTGTTAAATTGGTAAAATTTGGTTTACACGTAAATATAAATATAAAATTATTTTTAACATTTATATAAATATAAAGTCACGGATACTCTATTTTTAATTAGAACCAGTAATAAGCTATAATTCGACTACTAACATATGACCCCACTTACAACCTTTCATGGAAAAACCCCCCAAATTAAATTTTAGTCTGAACGTATATCCATAAGTCGGGAAAATAACAGGTTTGATTTTTTACAGCCAAAATTGCTGGCATCTGCTTCTAAACTTTAAGATCTTCGTTAGTGCTTATTAGTTCCCATTATAATTTAACATTTTTTTTCAATATGACCATACGAATTCATTGCCTTCTGTGGTATTGACAGAGTCAAAGTATTTTCAAACCTGGTTTCAAAATCTGAATAAAAGCCATTTAAATGTTGAATGTAGGTTAAAACATTCCGATAGATTGTGTGTGACAAATTTAGAAAATTCAGGACCTTCAGTATTATACTTCTTTAGCTTAAATCAGGAAAGAAAAGCTGAAATGGTTCTTGTTTTAATAAAATTTATGCTGTCACCTTGTAAATGCAAATTAACCTCATTAAATTTAGTAAATAAATCTGTTAAATTGGTAAAATTTGGTTTACACGTAATTATATAAATTTTCTTTTAAAATTAAAGTCACGATCTATTTTAATTAGAACCAGTATCATATCGACCCCCACTTACAATTTATGGACCCCAAATTAATTTTAGTCTGACGTAGACCCCTTGGAGGTCATCATAGACCCCTGGGGAATCACCACTTTGGGAATCACTGCTCTAGAGCAGCACTAGGGTTATTGGGGCGGAATTCGTGGATTCGAACCAAGGTCAAGTGACGCAGACGACACCCGAGTTGGCCCCCTCTACATACTACACCAAAAGGCAAACTTTTAACAACGACAGATGAAGTGTGTATCAGACCTTCTACATGGCGAGTCTTCAGAGGCACTAAGGCTTGAACTCATGATACGCTGAACACGAGCTTGTGACTAACCACTAGGCTAACGGGGCCACATATTTTTCGTTGGAGTTAAATCTCAAAACTATAATTATACTCATTCAAAACTGCGATGATTTTGATAAAGGTTTGACAGTACTTTAAAAGTTACAATAAACTTTAAACCTCGACACAGAGTTTTTAAAAGTATGCATCAAAAGGACTTTACAACGATGCAATTACAGGCATAGTGTTAATTTATATGCTCTTAACACTTTCATCACGAAGGACGAGATAACTCATCTTCCAGGATCCACAAATAAATCATAGTAAGAATTGCTGTTGATTGCAATTGATCATTATTTTTGAAAGTAAAACAAGTTTCAAAGGAATTGGTGTTTTGCTTCAATTTCGGCGCTGCGGAGAGCGGCGCAGATTCGTAGCGCAGAGGTGGGCCAAAGGCGCACCATTGCTGCGATGGAAATGTTAAGCAATTTATATTAAATATAATAAGGAAGATTATTTGGCTACATACAATTTAAGATAATCTATAAGATTGTGTTTAGATGAAATTTTGATTTAATCTTGACAATCTGAGCCAGCGTACAATCATGTTTCAATGCCAGCAACATATAGGATCTAGAACTTCTCTCAAATAGATTTCCAAGAAATGTTTGGATAGGAAATTAGTAGTTTTGCAGTACTGTATTTCAAAAGGGAATTAAAAATTAAAATTTAACTACCCTCCCTTATCAAAAGTTTTTCGTTGCAAGATTAATAGAAAAATGCCATTCTTGCCTTGTAAATGATGACATGGGGATGTTCTCCAGCAAAAGGTAGCTCTCTGCTCTGTACTTGCCACAAGAGTACACCAAAAGAGTAGATATCAGAGAAAGGAGTAGGTCGCGACCCGCGCAACACCTCAGGGGCGGCATAAGCAGCTGTCCCAACGATATCTTCTACAGGGTGGGTGTCTGGCTCAGTGGTCATCGAGTCCAGATTGAAACTATGCCCAAAATCGCCTAACTTGCAAATTCCGTGAGGACTTACGATGACGTTTGCCGGTTTGACGTCAGCGTGAACGATGCGTTGCTGATGACAATGACGCAAGCCAGACAAAATCTGAATGCAGAAACTGAAATAAAATATTGCGAAATGAGTTCTAACCATATAACAATTAGTATCAAAACATGGGATTCCATACTTATCTTAAGAGGCACTTGCGTATTATACCATCGACCTATTTCGTTAATTCAAAAGACGTCACCAAATGCCGCGATATACTACCAATAGTGCAAAACCATTCTCGTACTTGTTCGAGCACAATAACAATGAGAGCCTTTAGTGATATTTTCTGATTGGTGACGTTTAGTTTGGCGTGATTTGTCGGCGGAATAATACGCACAAACACCGTTAAAACTTATTTTTGTAAGTTATGCTGCAAGTGTATAAAAAACATTGGATAGTTTACATCTTAACTTCAGGTCAGTGATTTAACGTTAAAGATTTACTGTTTGCCAGAGATTAATCACTAAAAATGTTACTAGCTGTTTCAGTCTAAACGAAAATTAGATTTCTCGTGCTCCAGCAGAAATCGCTTTAGCCCAGTTTGCGACCTATTTTATACCATCCTAAAGATATGAAATTTCAACAAATTTTATCGAAGGACGCCAATGGAACATGATTAATAAGCAAATTCCAGGTACTGAACAGCATGAAACAAAATTCATTCAGAATACAATATTTCAGTCCAAGCTATTCATTGCTTTTTTTAAATATTGAAACAATTAACATTAATAGATTATCTAATTTTTAAAAATTTTAAAATGTTTTATAGCTTTATTTTTTTTTTACGTTTCTTAAGTTAAATTTTTACATTTCCTAATCGGCATTTGCTAGTTGCAAGAAATTTTTCCGATGTCTTTATCGCCACAGACCTGGATATAGTATATTTACCCTTGCCATGGTATTGTATATCTGTTGATAAAGGAAAATTTTACGAGGTACGTTCTAAAAGTAAGTTTCGTCACCTTTTTAATGGGAAGTTTAAAAATTAGTTTAAAAAAACCAAAAAACGCCCATTTATAATTAATCAAACTAAGTTGTAACTTAATCTTTTAGTCGCGAAATCTGGAAATTGGATCCGAAATTAGTCGCCAGATGCGGAATGGGATATGAAAATGAGAAATTGTTAATCCTGATGATTCTGATCGGGCCAATGGAACAAAATTATTAAATTATTGTATTGTGATCGGTCCTGGACAAGCGAGCAAAATTTAGAATTTGTTTGACCTTTTAAAGTGGATAAAAATGAGTTCAAAGATTCTGTTACATACAAGTGAAGCTTATAAAAAGGTGTAAATAAAAAGCAAATGCCATAAGATACCATATCCGTCTGTGGATCAAAGATGGAAGGAGCTCCAGCGTAGGAGAAAGGACGCATGCACAGAGTTTTGGAGAGAACAGCAGCAGACCGGTATGCCCGAGTTAATTCGAGTACAATCACTATAACAATCAGACGCGTGTTGATAACTTGACCGCCAATCGAAGTGCATGCTTTCCCATATGAATGGGAGAGTGGGACTAGTGTCCGTCATTCATGAACGTTTATAGACTGTGTTTGATAAAGAGGCCATGTCTCGTCAAAGGGTTAGTCGCAGGTGTTGGTTGTTTGGAGAAGGAGGGTAAACTGGAAGATGGTCTAAGTAGGCATATCCCTCCCCATTCACAAAAGAAAACATTGCCACCATCTAACTTTCAATTGTTTCTTGCATTAAAAATTGCATTCTCTCTGGAAGTAACTTCCAAAATATTGCTTAGATGGAGCAGGCTGTGCAACAATTCCTTGGATCAACAAAGTTGTATCTTCAAGCTGATTGCACTTTACACGACTAATCTCTCGATGTTGGTGGCGATTATGATGCTATGAAGAAAGGGGGGGGGGTATATATATTTTTTGGTAATAAAGTTTTCATATGGAAAAACATGACGAAACTTTCTGTCGGAAGGTCCCCTGTAGTTCTTAAATTTTCCCACAAAGATTGTATTTCTACCACGATTAATAAATGAATTGATAATCTGGTTTATTTTTTTTTAAAAATTAAACAAGATTTTATTTGTGTACACTGCAGAAAAACTTAATAAGTTTGTATAATACAAAAATAAAATAAGTTTCAGATGAATTAAACATTTTTTATATTTATAATCACGTTAATAAAATAGTTAAGAATGGGGTAAAAAAACACTTTCATTTAAACTATACAAATTACAAATTTCAGTTGCCAGCGAAAAAATAAGTTAAATAAAGAAATAGATTTGTGAGAACACTTAATCAGGATTAAATATTTCCATGAATAGAGATTACCTAATTCTTCTTGGGAAATCCAGCTCACTCTTTGTATCCAAAACTTGTTGAAGATTGCAATGTCCGGCAAACTCCATGAAAATGAAAACTTGATCCGATACCCGAGATGTGTAAAGTATTGAAACAAGATGAGGGTGTCTTACTTCCAAAAAGTTCTCTTCGCCAACGAAACAAGATTTCCGACGTGATACCTTTAGAGCGAATTTCGAATCTACAGAAAGGAGAAAATACATTCATTTTCTACATGGCTACTATTTTGGTACTATTCAGTTTTATTCGAGTCCAAATTTTGTCAAATGGATTTTTTTGGCACCGACGCATAAAATATGCACTAATAATAAAAGCTACTTTCCATTAGTCGCCATTTTTATATACCGAGTTATAATTAAATACTGCTCACAAAATTACGAGAAATTGCGGCACTTGGCCCCTTTTCATTTTTTATCGGTTGCAACATTTGACGATTTAGCACCTGCGCCCGGCTGATTGAACAGCACCCTTGTTCTTATGTTAAAATATTACAAAATACCAGATTATATATATTAATATCAGGATTTAGAATAAAATTTAATCAGTTGGTTTGATTAAACTTATGCAGAATAATGACCTTTAGTTCGGTTGATTGCTTATTAATGTCATACTTAGAAGTTATCTGGATCCTGACCGACAGCAGAAACTCATTCCAATATTTGAAGACTTAGCCAAAGATGATATGAACAGTACTGGTCTAGAAATTATTACCAAATTGGCTAGGCTTGGTCAGAGGAAACAAGTGTCTCCAGTGGATACATTCGCATGCGGGGGTGCCAGGGAACGAGGTAGCTGATGAGCTGGTTGGTAGGAGTCTTGATCTCCCTAACCCCATTTCCTGTCTTGAGGCATTCCAAAATTCATTCCCTCCACAGAGCTAAAAGGAATTTGACTTGGCGAAACCCTCCTGATCACCACTGGTACGCAGTTAAGAGTCCTGGCCTCTCTAGAGTGCAGAAGATCCAGGGCTCTTCAGACGGCCTTGGCGGACTTTAGAAGCAGTCACCTGCGCGGTAGGATCTTTGTGCAGGGGCAAAGTCTTTCTTTACCTGTCCCTGCTCTGTTTCTCCTGTTCATCTTCTGAACTGCTGGGGCATTTCCTTGGGACAGTTGTGTGGAGATCAAAACCTGGTTTAAGGCATTCTTATGCGGAAAGGTCAAATGGACTTGGTGTAGGCTTTCCTGCTCCAAGGGGATTTAAAACATACTTAGAAGTAACTCGATGACTGTTGGAGACGAACCCTGTAATTCTAAACAGCGATCAAGTGAAGAAGACAATACTTGAGAAGGCACCTTTCCCTCTCTTAACTTCCACATTAATGTGAGGACTTGAGCCTCAGTTTCACTACATTGCATTAGCCCCAGAAGATTTGATTTTAATTTACAACGCACAGTGAAAAAATATTAGGGCCATTGTTAACGAACCTTAATTTTAAATCATGGTCAGGTGATGAGGCTGGCACCGCCTCTTCACATCACACCACTGGAAGGATTTTTAGTCTCCAAAGATTTGACGTGCATCAGTCCTTCAGTTTGGTGGGTCTTCAATGACTAAGTTCTGAACCCGCGACTAGATAATATCGGCCACATCTTCACTTGACAACGGTCTAGAAATCAGGACTCGAACCCATCACTGGACTAAAAAACTCCTGTCACGATCACTTAGCTACAATAGCCATCTTAAATGTTCAATAATTTGCAGTAAATTAAACATATTCAAATGTTTATTTTAATCGCGTAAACATTTCATAGTATAATACAATTAAAATAATATTTGTTTAAAACTATTTGCATTTGATTAATTAGATTATGAATCATTTATAAGATATTTAATCATTCACATGTGCAACATTATCAAAAAGTGATCTTTTTTCGTATTTTGAAACAAACCAGCGAAAAATCCAATGCTTTGGTGCCTTAAAGCGGAGGTGGGCGAATTGTTTGGCTCGCGGGCCACATTGCGTCAGTGGAGGATACCAGAAAGCCACAACTTTTTAAAGAGTGATTACATTCATTGTAAAAATAATATGTTAAATAAGATAGCTTGGTAGTTTTATTCAATTTATTGTGCTAATCTCATTTTGTCGTTGGTTGTCCACCCGGGCCTTAAAATATTGGATATCGGGTTACGAGAAAATGTTTTGAACTTGACTTAAAAATTTTAGCAATTTCTATCAACGTGAATGCGATAACAGCTTATATAGCATCATATTAGGAGTCTCTGATATTCATAAGAAAAAATTATACTGGGTCATTAATAGCTAATTGTAGGGATGCTGTAGTTTAATAAAAAGTTTCATATAACCATACATTCTTACTTTTATAAATGCATAACGTAACATTTCCAAAGGATCCTCTACCTAGAAATCCACTTTTGCTATCAGATTTATATAAAGGGCTCTTCGTAGGTGTAGGATATTTATAATTAGGAGATACGTAGCGAGGAGATTTGTTGTCCAGCAAACGAGGAGAAAACGGCAGTTGAGGAGAATCGAGGCATCTGTTGAGAGTAAAAAAGTTATTTCAAAATATATTTTAGATTTGGGGTGAGGGTGTTGCATCTAAAAAGCTCAGACTCGGGGTATCTAACATTAATCGCACGCGCGACAACTTATTTAAAAATTTCAAATAACGGTATATTTATTCGAAAAACTTCTTTTTTTTAAAGTTACCGAGAAAAGTGGAATCACTTAATAAATCCATGTGCTTCGCCTTTATTTTTAGAATACTTTACTTGCCTTAAAGTTTTAAATTTTTGTATTTTATAGAATTCTTTTTCGAATATTATCGAGCTCTTATAGAAGAACAAGGTGGGAATTTTTAATGCACTGAAGGCTATTCTGAGATCAGTTTTGTTTTTAAAGGGCCTTTTCTCAAAAATTGAATAAAATATCTCACTTGTGTCACAAAAAAAAAAAATAAACCAGAAATTCATTGAAGCCAGTTGTGAGAAAACATCACTACTAACTTGGCCCTAATTAGGCTTAAATACATTTAAAGATTAACTTAAGGCTGTTAGGATTTAAGCCACACGCAATACCCTTTGAAAAAAATTCTTTCTTGCAGCAAGATGAAAAGTAATTATTTTGTCAGATAACATTATATTTATTCTGGGAAAAGAAGCTAGTCTATTTATGAAAATTAAGAAATAAGATTTTCAAAGCACACATATTTTATAAAATGCTTAATTCTTAATATATTTGTAGTTGCTTCAAACCGTTTATATTTCTTGGAAGCAAAAGTTAGTATGAATTAGAAAATTAGAATATTTGTAGCTAAGAAATTTCTTGTTTTAAGTTATGTAAAAACACTGAAATCTTATTAAAGAATATGTAGAGACCTTTATCATTATCTCACTAAATATAATAAATTATCTACATTATCCTTACAGAAAAAAGCCTTAAGGAATAGTGCACACAAGTCTGATAAAAACTCATTTAAAGTTTGTTAAGACAGTTTGAGACTGATAACATTCATGAAATTTTAAATATCTTATAAATTAATTGAATATTTTACCTATAATTTGGAACCCGGTTTCCCAAACTAGCAACTAAAAAAAAAAAATCAATGAAATCTATATTCTTTGTCCTTTTTAGAATACTGCGTAGCCTTAAATGTCTTAATGAGTATTTTGATGATATAAATTAATGAATACATTATCATTAATTTCTATCTGTAAAGAGCAGAACGGAATATTAGAAGTACCGCGTGTCCTCAATTAAATTTAAAATTCGCGAGCAGTCTATAGCAAAAACTATTGCATGAAATTAGGGTAATGACAGAATTAAAAAATGAGAATTTTATCAAGGGGAAAAACAATGAGTTTTAAAAACCACCCGTAGGTGGCGAATCATAGCTTTATTGAGAACATAAATAATCTTCAAAAGTTTAAAAAACATGCTCAATATGCTGTCCACTATTGTCTGATACCATTCTGGAAGAGTAAAATCTCATTTTCGACTGTTGAAAGCAACCTGAACTGGGGAATGTAACACACATGGAGCGTTTTATGCCTTCTTTAAGGTTGAATAGAAATGTGATAGGATCACGGTAGACCATGGCTTTCAGGTATACCCACAGCCAGAAGTTGCAAGGATTCAAGTAGGGGGATCTAGGAGGTCAAGCTGTAGGAAAATGCAGGCCGATTATTCTATCGTCACCGCAATGGCGGCGGAGCACTTGTTTCACACAACGGGGCAATGTGTGGAGGAGCTCCATCCGGCAAAATCACTGTGGTTGTATCACATCACCTTGCCTGCTGCTTCCAAATGGTAGCAGACAATGGTGGGCAACAAATGGAGCATGTTTTGCAAATTTTTTGTAGATTTATGTATTCTCAATAAAGCTATGATACGCCAACTAGGGGTGATTTTTGAGACTCATTGTTTTTTTTCCCTCGATAAAATTCCCATCATTTCATTACTCAATTTTCACCCAATTCCGCTGTAAAGTTTTCACTATAGATTGCTCGCAAATTTCAAGTTTAATTACGGACACCCGGTAATTTAGAACAAGGGGAAAATATTTTAAGTTCCATCAACACTTTGATCAAAGGTTTTTTTGCCAATTGAGTGAGTGATTTTGGGGTTTATTGGCGCAAGAGCCGATTTCGGCTATACTGCGCCAAACATTTGTTTTAATATCTGTGGTCTAGACGGGAAGAGAAAGAAAGAATGAATTGAATGACAAGAGGGTCGAAAATAGAGAAGGATCACTAGGGTACCCCGGGTTCGTGAAGCCCGAGTTTACCAAAGACAGTAAACCCCGTGGGAAAAGGAAAAGATCACTAGGGCACCTCGGGATTGTGACACCCGTACTCACCTAAAGAAGGTGAGCCCCCTGAGGGGATTTTTTGCCAATTGTGGTCTTAAGACATACATGATTACTAGCCCTTATTTTAATAAAAAAAATTTCTCAAGCAATTTCTAAAAAGTGATTAGCACAGATTCGATGTAAAACATTTACCCTTTTCCTACAGCTTGTAAAAACGAAGCATCGATTTTCCTTTTCGGTAATTTTTGTCCTGGCGGACTGCTGGGGGAAATACGAATAGATGGCAACGTCTCAATAGCAAAATCTCTTCCTTTTACGTTTATCCTTCTATATCCATTGGTTGATTTAGAAGGAAGAAGATCCAAAAAGTTGCTGGATGTCACTAGTCTTGAAAAAGAGGCCAACCTTTCTCTTTTGGGCAACTTTGGTGTTGTTTGAGGGCCACTGCATTTGCTTACAGAAGCATCCGTTGGCGATAAATGATGGTTCTCGGAGGGTGATATTGTTAATACAGGATCCATCTTCCCTTCCACTTCTCTAAGCTATTGATTCCAGAATTTTTAAAACTCCTGTGTAAAAAAGATAAGAAATTGATTGAAATTAATACATATTGGTGAAGAACCAATATTGAGAGTTGTTATAATGAGTAACAACCCCGATTTAAATTAATAGATGGGACAGGGGCTTAGCAAGAAAGCTTTCATGGAGAGTAGGGGTTATTTTTTAAGGAGATATAAAAATAAATCATAACTTAAAAACTAAAAAAACATGCTTTTATTATAGATCGTATTTTGTTTGTTTTATTTGCATTAACCATGAGCGTCTTTGCTTTAAGGTTGTAACTTATTTTTAGTCGCCAAATCTGGAAATGGGATCTTGAATTAGTCGCCAAATCCAGAAATGTGAAATCGTTAATACTGATGATCTTTTGTGAAAAGATCTTTTTTCTGATGATCTTTTAGAACAAAATGATTTAATTGTATTGTCATCGATCCCAAACAAGTGTGAATATTTCGAACTAATCTGACCTTTTAAATTGGGTAAAAATCGAGTTCAAAGATTCCGTTACATAAAGGTGAAGCTAATAAAAGCATGTTAATAAATTTTATTTCATTGGAAGCGATCTGCTTAAGATTTTAGTATACAACAATCCTTATGGTTGGAGGGTTACAACTCCAACATCCTTCCATTGGATAGGGACCAAGGCATAGCACAAGTTCGAGAACCTATGAATTTGCAATAAAATATTAGGATTGGAACTAACTCGCTAAAGGTCTATTTGGCGAGGTATTAACTGCGCCAAAAAGGCATTGGACGGATAGTTTTTTTTTTTATCGAAGGCTGCCTTGCAAAAAAAAAAGTAGGTTATAAAGAACTAAAAAAGGGAAAAACTCAATGAAATAAGCGAGGGCAATAGAACTACAATTTTAACAAAAAAAATACTTCACAAGTGGAATATAAGTGTACTTACATTTCCCATGTAAAACGGCACTGAAAAATATTAGTACCAATATAAAAAAAATAGAATGAGGAATATTTCTGAATTTTGAAAGAAATTTAAAAACATGGGATCAACTAAAAATCTAAGAAACTTAGACTGAAAGAAGAATTAAGCATCAAGAAACAAAAGTGACAAGTTATCAAGGAATGTGAAATGAAATAATTTAATAGAGGGGAAATTCGCTATTTGCTACCATTAAAAAAAGAATTTTGCCTGACATATTCATTATGATAATGTACATTAGACCCGCAAGAACCACTATAGGATTCGGCTGTCCAATTTATAACTTTTGAAAAACAAATTTTGTCTTTACTACGTTTATCCCGTTTCAGATAAGATTTTACTGATTTCCTAAGATTCTTCCGGTCTAAGATTGAAAAAATACGAACCCTTAGAAAACAAAATTGACTGAAAGTGCGACTTAAGCAAACCTATTGGTCTGTAATAATTAAATGCGGAACACTCACTCTTAAAGTGATCCTGGTACACATCAATAATTTAAAATATCCATTATCTAATTGAAATCACAAAAATAGAATACGAGTACTTCAAGCGTGTCCAATGTACATGTGTGGTTAGATTTTTTTAAAAAAAAAATCAAATTGCTTGAAATTAATAGGTTTACTACAATAAAGATCAACAAAAATACCGATCAAATACGCACAGTACCAAACAAAAAGCAAAATAATCATAATATAATATCACCGCCCAAATTGTGTGACGAAAATTTAAAACAATTTGGCGAGTAGCGTACTAATATCACGTTAGTACCGTTTCTTAACATCCTTTTTACAAGCTTCACTTGTATGTAACGGAATCTTTGAACTCAATTTTTACCCACTTTAAAAGGTCAGATTAATTCGAAATTTTGCTCACTTGACCAGGACCACAATACAATAATTTTATAATTTTGTTTCATTGTCCCGATCAGGATAATCAGGATCAACGATTTTCCATTTTCAGATCCCAACTCGCATCCGGCGATTAATTTCAGATCCCATTTCCAGGTTTGAAGACTAGAAGATTAAGATACAACTTAATTCGATAAACTATAAAAGGGTGTGTTTAGTTTTAAAATATAATTTATTTCTAATCAACCGAGAATGTAGCTGATGCTAATCAATGTGCTTTCTAAGTTACACGTTTAATAAGAAATATAGACAAGAACAATATTGCCTTGGAAACTCGCTGACTATTGAGAGGTATTTAATAAAGAAGTACATTGCACACAACTAGCATTTCCGACTTCATCTGGGAAACTGCTTGAAATTACGAATATGCGAATTTACACAAGTCAAGTACATTAAGACGAGATAATACTGTAAATAGAGCATTTAAAAATGCCATGCCAATTTATTTCTATGTAATTAAATATTATCTGATTACTACAACTTAATAGCCTTTTTTCCCTTACATTCCTAGATTCGTTAAAACATTGTTAAGCTTAGCTTATTTAAAGTATAGTCGTTAAAGTGTATTTTATAATACTATGTATATTTTTTAATTTGAATTTTGTCTTACGGTTTAATTAGGCTTTTAAAAATTTGATTTATAAATGAGTCAAAGGATCAGACTAAAAAATTTATAAATACCAAAGTATTATTCAAGATTAAAAATTTTACTACATCCTATTGGATCATCAAAATCTGTTTAACATTATATTTCGTTAATATTTCAATAATTTTTAATGTTTTAATAATTTTTATTTTTTAACATTGTGATGCCTTCCAGGAATTCTCATAACTTAAAAGTATATAAAACTTCCATGATAAAAATTAAAAAAAAAAATACAAAATGACTCCCACTAGCATTTTTAAAAGTCACTTTCGCTTTGTACTTCCGAAATTAAATCTAGTCGTAAAACGAATATTTAAAAGCATCTTAAAATTTTCCAGTTTAAATCAAAATATGAATCCCCCTTAATATTCCTATTCTTCCAATTTAAAACAAAACACAGAAGTTTATACAATTAATAAATTTTTAATATATATTTGAAGGAAAGACCATTTGTTACAAATATCAATGAATATACGTATAATAATACGTATTTGAAAGATTTTCCAAACGCAAACAATCTATCCTCATAAAAAGATAAATTTATTTATATTACAAAATTGTAAGTAGATAAAACTTCTTATTAATTAATTGTGTGGTTTTAAAACCATACAAATTTATAAAAATCCACATAAAACATAACTTACTGCTATATTTTCTTTTATAAGGATGCACTTAGAGTGCAAAGAAATCAACTAATTAGGAACAAAAACATGATAGAATAAAATATTTGTGTGTAGAACACAGCAGCCAGTTTGCTTTAAGGTTACAAATTTGATCAACTAATTTTTTAAAAATTTAGTTTAATTAAGCTGAGCGAGTGAGCAAGGCATAATCGGTAACTGGTGGTTTTTTAATGTCGAATTGCATTGACCTTCAAAAGGATACTTCAGTTCAAAGCTGGTAGCTGAGTAGTTAAGGTTGCGAACAAGAGGCCAGCTAAGTTTCTGTCGAATCATGGTGACATTAAAGATCAACCGAGTATAGGGGCTGATGCATGTTAAACGATCAAGGCTGAAAGCCCTCAAGTTGGCTTGTCCCCAAGATCCGGAAGTACGGTGGAAACTCAATTGTCGTCTTCGTCACTCGACAGTGGCTTGAAATTACAATTTTAATGTTGCCACTAGTCTTTATATCGTTGCAAGTACGATGTTAATAAATAATCATTCTTATCAAAGTGGTAAGTAGTGAGTGACGAAGGATTCAAATGCCTCATGTATCTGTCTTTGATTGACTACGTCTTCGTTGTTTATTGGTGTAAATGAGTTTCTCAGGCTATTGGCGATGACTTGGGTGTAGTTTCCAAAGACCTGTGCCATTTACCTACCTTCTGGAACCTACGAAGCTACGAAATGTTTTCTGGGTATATGGGTTTCTAGGAACCCTCCATCCCGTATCTAGTTGGAAAAAAATCTGCTAGAGGACTTGATGTTGGATTTTCATGCTGGGGCAGTGTTACATTGCCATTGGACGAGCGGCTGCAGGTCGGTAGGCGGGGCTTCGAGGTGCAGATCTTGGTTGCAAAAGTCTTTTTAGATAGCTGGAAACTGGTGAAGAGAAGAAGTCTTTGTATTGGTTGATGTGGAGGGAGGATAATGGCTGCCCATGGGTGTGTGTGGACTGGTGTGTTGTGACGCAATGTCCAGAAGGGGTGAACAAATTTTGAGTAGAATAGAGCAGCCGCGGGTTTGCGAAGCTGTCACCCTCCTTCACATTGTCCGAGCTTGGCTCTACTGCAGTTTTGAACTGAAGTGCAGCGGGTGCCACTCCGCCACGATTATTTATGAAATATGAAAGTAAACGAATATGAATGAATGAGAAATTAAAAGTAAAAAATTTAGAAGTTTAATACATTAAAATTATCAACTAGGGAGGAATCTATGAGTCCAGGAGAATTCTCCTGGGTCGTTTCCTCTTAATATGAGCAGTGCAATTTTCTAGATTTTGCATATTTGTATTATCGGAGTCATTTAAAGAGTTTAATAGAGATATTTTGGATGGCGCTGTTTAAATGAAGGAATTTCTAAAGCTTTACGGAATGTCGACGTTTCTCATGTACCTACTGGCACAGACGATCATTCTAATTAGAGTATTTAGCAGAGTGTCAACATTGCTATCTGTTGCAAACCTGATTTTATTTTTGTGATTAATGTTTCACTCTAAAGCAGGGGTACCTACATGGGGCAACTATTTCACGCGGGCCGCAACATAAGGGTTGATGGGAGGGGAGGAATGCTATAAGGTCAAGGACATTTAAAATGCGGATAAGTGATCACAATATTAAAAGTCATAATTTAGGATTTTATTTTAAAACCATATTAAAATCTATCAAACTCAACTCACAAAAAAGGGTATACATTTTACACCCAAATATGTTTTAATTTCGATTTCCTTTCATCAATGATTCCAAGCTCCCAAACCCCCAAATATTTCGTTGCTATTGCAAAGATTTCTTTGAGAAGGCCAATTTTTCTCTCCTTGAGAGTGATTCTCAAGAAAAAGAAGCATCGAAAATTAATGTTTAGTGGTATAGTAACGAGAAAAATTGTATTTTTTTTTAAATATAACATTTTTACGACAAATCATGCAAGTTGTTCATCCATGTTTGTTTTTCTCTAAGAAATAGTGAAGATTCCAATGTCTTGAAACAACAAATATTCTTTAGATACTTTTTTCTTAGAAGACATGAGGGTTAGTTTTAAATCAGATTAACCCATAAAATGGTTGCTACTCCACTGTTATTTGTCATCACTAACCGGTACAATTACAAAAAAAAAAAGAAAACAGTTATCTCGCAATTCGTACCCAGCGCGACATCGATAGCAAAATTGATTCTATGTGTGATTGATAGAATTTCCCACTAAATTTTTAATGTATTGTTCTTAAATATTTGAATTTGTTCGTGTAACGGGCCATGACTAGACCACTCAGAAAGATCTGAGGGGGCACATACTGTCCGCGGGCCGCAGATTGAATACACTGCTCTAAACCATCGCGGGCTGCAGTAGCCTAGTGATCATGTTCATGAAATTGTGGCTGACGTTGTCGAGGGTCGGGTTCGAGTCCTGATGTCACTAAAGATCCACCGTATAGAGAGGCTGATGTACATTAAATATGTCAGGGTTCCAAATGGGGTGGAAGTTTGGAAATGGGGACACCAGATTAGGTGTCATCTCCGTCATTTGACTACCGTTAAAAATTGATACGGGTCAGTCACCAATAGCACTCGTATTGGTTTAAATGCGACGTTAATAAATACCCTCTCACTAAAGCAACATGGTGATAAACCTTTTAATTTTGAATTGTGGCCGTAGTAGCCAAGTGGTCAAGGTATCGGATCATGGCTGATATGTCATGAGTTCGAACCTAGTACTACTGAAGACCCGACATGTAGGGAAGCGCTTCACGTTAAATCTGTCGAGAGCTCAAATGTCCTCCCGTTGGTGTGGTAGTTAGGAGAGCGGGTGCCAGCTCAGGTGCCGTCCTCGTTACTTGACCATAGTTCAAAATTACGAGGTTCATCGCCAAAAGCCCTCGTGTAGCTGAACAACTATAAAGCAACACGAGGGCTGCTGACGATGGGTCTCGTAATTTTGACCCTGGTCAAGCGACGGAGACGATACCTGAATTGATACCCAGCCTTTAAACTACTACACAACGCCAATGGAAGTACTTTGATCTCAAACAAATTTAACGTGCATCCTCCTCCTCTGCACAGTGGGTCTTCAGTGGCACAAGACTCTCAAACCAGCGACACTTCACAGTCACGAATTCGTGAACATAATCCCTAGGCCACTGAGGCCACAAAATCTGAGGTGTATTAAGATGTATGAATTGCTGTTAGAGTACATGTGTTGGGATTATTGTAGTTGTGGTAGCCCAATCTTCATGGTCACGAACTCACAATCAGAGAGTGTCGTTGAGTTCTACTGCCACTGAAGATCCACCGTTTAGACCAGTGATTCCCAAAGTGGTCTATATAGAGTCTATGACGATCTTCAAGGGGTCCAAGTTGGCAAAAAAATAATTTGGGGGTCCATAAGGTGTAAATGGGGGTCTACGACTGTGACTCTCATTAAACCAGATCTAAACTTTAATTTTAAAAAGAAATTCAATAAAATGGAAATCAGATTTTACCTAATTAACAGATTTATTTACTCAATTTAATGAGGTTAATTTGCAGTTGCAGGAGACAGCATAAATTTTACTAAAACAAGGTCCTCATTTCAGCGCTTCTTATAAGGGCTAATATTGGACGTTCCCGAATTTTCCCAGTTTCTTAATTCTCACAGAAAATCTGCCTGGAAAAAGACGTTTTAACCTACGTTCAAAATTTAAATGTCCATTCTTTTTTAGATTTTGAAGTTAGGTTTGATAATGCTCTGACTATATATATATATGGTAATATCACTGCAGGCACTCGATTCATATGGTCACATTGAAAAGAATATCAAATCACAAGAATTAGGCACTAACGAAGATCTTAAAATAAAGTTCAGAAATGGATGTCGGCAATTTTGTCTTTTATAAGATATACCTGTTATTTATCTCAAATTATGGAATATCTTAAGAAAGATTGTAATTGCTCTTCCAATTGAGAAGCTTCGGCACTTTTGCTAAACTCCAAAAAAAAAAATGGACATCATTAACCGAGAGTATATTTGCGATATTACTAACAAGACTGATACGAAATGTTGAAAATTTATTATTGAATCCCCAGATTCGTCCCTCCCTCCGAAATAATTTGTTTGTTGCTCAGTTAATTTATGTAACAGTTATTTTACGCATTAATTAAATTTTTGATTTTTTTAATTAAAAAGTTGTTTCTTTAAGTTTTAAGCACTGTACTTCATTACAGTTAGAAATTTAAATCTTTCAAAGTAAGTAGCTCCATACCAGATGAATTAAATTGATGAATTTGCAAAAATTCAATAGTAGGTAAGCCCCAAACTGAAAAACCTGGCAAGGGGTCTATGAGGGAAAAAAGTTTGAAAACCTCTGGTTTAGACAGATTAATCCACGTTAAATCCTTTGATGTTCCCAGTCCTGGCGTGGAAGTTTTGAAAGGGGGCTAACTCATCGTTCGCCTTCGTCACTTGCCGTGCCAATCGTCTTCAAACGGTCGCAATCGGTCGTCAGTAACTTTCTTGTGCTGTTTCAGAATGTAACATAAATTAAAATAAAAGTCGGGATAATTGACTGATTGTTTAACATTGTATTTAAAACCAACATGGAAGCTATTGGTGACGGATCTCCAAATTTCGAACTATTCTCAAGTGACGGACACCAGAGCTGGCGCCTCCTTCTCTAAATTTTCACACCATACTAACATGATGACAGTGAGTTTCGACAAATTTAAACGGGCAGACTCGAACCCACGACCCGACAGAAACCACATCGGCTACGAAATTGTGATTATGATGTTCAGATGGTTATTAGCCATTAGCCGGCTGGGTGGCGTGGTTGGTTTGTCGCTGGCCTTCTGCACCCTAGGTTGCGGGTTCGATCCCGGCCCAAGTTGGTGGATTTTCTTGATGCAGAAAATTGACAGTGGCCATGTCGTATGATTATACGGCATATGAAAGATCTTTAGAGTGTCTGTTTGGCTTGGATGCTCTCGGAAAAATTAAATCCTAGTACAGAGTTCGCACCGTCAAGAGTTCAGGTGCCTCCCTCTGTGGAGGAAACTGGGCGTCAAAATTGCTTGCTGTAATTGGTATCACCTATATGGCGCAGCACTAAAAAAAGTGGTACCAGCTCCTGGGGAATGTACTAGGTCTGCAAAGGTTTAAAATACCAATGTACAGCCCCATTGAAAAAAACAACGTTTAAGGTTCCCTCGCCTCAGAATTACACATAGCAAGCAGTATGATGAAACTAATTAAAGGTCTTAACTCCTCTTGTAAAGGCTTTTGATTTAGTTATAGTTTCTCTATGTGCTCATTGTTTACTGCTTTGGTGAGTGATGTTTATTAACGTTGTACAATTTAACAACTTGAGGTTAATTGGGGGATGAACCTCGTAACTCTGAACTTTGCTCAAGTGACGAGGACGGTCGATATCTGAGATGGTCAATACTACCAAACCACTTTAAGGGAGGGATTTTTGAGCCTCGATCCATTTGACGCGCATCAGCTCCTCTACACGGTGGGTCCTCAAAGGCGCTTGTGCTCAAACTCATGACACGCCGGCTACGAGTTCATGACCTTAACAGCTAGGATACAATAACCATTACTGCTTTAGCAAAAAGGACTCTTTATTACAAGAAGCTGAAAAGAGAGTCACATACACACACATTTGAAGTCTTCATATACAAATTAGACAGTATAAAAACAGAGATTTGGACTGTAGCACATTAAATATATATGTCGAATTTATTAAAATTATGTCCCTTCCGCAGAGAAAATTAATTTAAGATGCTTTACTGTATTATTATAATTACCTAATGCAGTAATGCAATGAAATTTTGAAAGTGCTTAATTACTTAAACATGGATGAAAGTAGGGGGGAAAAATTCCCCCTAAACGAAACAAAACAAATGAAGGAGCCAATTTAGAGTGAAAAAGATTTTATTTATATATAGATTTTGTGTGATAAAAGTATTAATTTACTTAAAGCCAAATGCAATGTACAATTAAGTAGGACAATATACACAGTCTACTTTTTTAAAGTCTTTCAGCCAACTTTCATTTCGCTAAATTTGGTCATCTTTCCTGCAAAATATTTTATCTATGGAGATCAGTGGCTTGTACAATGCATCGAAGACATGCAAAGCTTCCTCACCACATTGTTCTTTGATCATGTTTAAGGCACATTGAAGAACATCAAAATTATACCTACAGAATAAAAAACATAATAAATTATTTTGCATTACTTTTATATCTCAGAATCCAGAAAAAAATTAAAATAAATAAGGATTCCAGTTTTTTTTTTGCTGCTTTTTCTTCAATTCTACTATTAGCTCTCTCACCTCTCCCTATATTTATTTATTTATTCATATATCTTGCTAGGTTTTCAATCGTTGCTAAAATATTTTCTATTCATCCAATCAAGTTCAACTAATTTTTTTTAAACTTGTAGTGAATGATACTTGGCATTAATACAGTTTTTTTTCAAATGTTAATTCATTAATTATCGGTTTTCGACCCCAACTTGGATTCGTCTCCATTGTTGTAACAATGCAACTGTGGGTGGTGGTGGTGGGACTAATCCCCATCTGGTTTAGTGAAACTAGACCAGATCCATGAGTCCATTTATCTTCAAAAAGTCTAAGAACAGCAGGGGAGAAGCAACAGCCTCCTCACATGAAAACCCCACACATTGCAGAATGTGCTGGGGAGAAAAAGGACTGATTTCACATTTGGTGCAAATTGGGTAACTTCTTTTACCACCTTCAAAATTCATGCACTTCAGGTGACCAGTCGAAAATCGCGAGCATGCCGTCTGATACGATCTGGAACCCTTGAATGATATGGCGGATCCAGGATGTCTTTGAAAATACCATGGGTGTACAGGAGGGACAACCCAAGTTCTAAATATCAATTACAATGCAACTGTTAAAACAATAACAAAAGTTGGCGTCGAAAATCGTTTTTTCAGCCAAGCTAGCCAAAACGGGTGTGCATTGTGATAACAATGCAGTTGTATATGTGCGTTGTTACAACAATGCAGACAAATCATGCTCTTTTTTATTTTCAGCAAATGTACACAATTACTCCTACTATTAGTTAGTTAACTCTCTCCCTATATATAGAGATAGATAGATAGATAGAGAGAGAGAGAGAGAGCTCTAATAGTAGGATTGGAAATACTTTGTATTCATCCATTCAAAGTAGGAATTGACATAATTTTTTTTAATATTATTTGTTTCATTATAGATTTATTTGCCTTTACCAGCCACGGCATCATAGGACTATGCATCCTTTTTAGGTTATTTTTTATCTAATTTCTAGCATTAGATATCGCTTGTAATAAAAAAATTTCTTATAAACCTCGCCTCTTTCAGTAACTTAGGAGACGAGCATATGCACATTTGCTGTTAAGTACAGAGCTGTAGTAACTATAGCAACCAATTGTTCAACACATGAGCTGGTTACTAAAAAAGACAAACTATTTTGCTAAGTATTAAAAAAAATGTATTTTCTTCAAGTCGTGTAATTTTTCTTAGTTTTCAGTTTAATTTGTGTTAGTCCTGAATAATTCAGAGGTTCATTTTTTATTTCTATAAAAAATTGTTTACAAAAATCAACTTCTGCATGTAAATATCGTTATGAAGATAATTGCCTTTGTTGTTCCATATCCCACAAGACCTGTAACTGTAACATCGTTAGCCACATTTCTTAAACTGCGAGGGAAACCAAGTGTCACTTGCCGATGTTTCATTTATGAAACATGTTTTAAACATATATATTGTTTTTTTTTTTGTAAATTTCTTTTTTCATGGTTCTTAAGCTTCAGTTTGAATTCGATTTTTTTATGAATAAACAGACAGTGTATCTTTCGATCTTAGTGAGTATTTAAAAGTTGTGACTTTCGAAAATTCAGGATTATAAGTTATTCATTAAATTTTTTAAAAAAAATCTGAAAATGTATTATAAATAAATATGTTTTATTTGTAAAGGAATATATACAACATGACGTAGTGAACTTAGTTCTTTAACACTCTGTTACTAAGAAAGAATAAAAAGCAAATAAACTTATATAAATTACAATAACTAATAAAATAAGAGTTAATAAAGTACATTAGAACCTGTTTTTGTGCGATTTTTTTAGAGCGATTTTTTTAGAGCGATTGTTTTTACGCGGTACATGGATTTCAATGGCATTGGCGACGCTATAATTTTTCTATTTTACATATATATAGTGCAAGACGCTCTTTCATTTGTTATAAATAATCTTCCCACAATGCACGTTCAATTGCTTTCTCTCAATGCACTCTCAGCACGCACTTGATTAAAGACGAAAAACTGTCAACGACAGTGACATTATCAGCAATATGATAAATTATGAAGATGGACAAGAAGTACTCGATTCTTTGAGTCGATAAATTTATGCTGGGATCCAGCTTTCTACAAATTCGAGAAGCATTTTCTTAAAATAGATACCCAATTCCGAAAGGAGTTTAAATTTGAACAAAAAGAGCTTCGATCATACACATCTGGTTATCGTGACATTTTTAAGTTACTGACCAACCAACTGTAGTTGCAAAAACTTATCACTTACTTTAAAGCGCCAAAAAGTAAATCAATTGAAATTGTATCTTCAAGTGACGAAAGCGATTTTGAACTAATTCATCACAGAAAGATGCGCGCTTTGGGTAACGAAGTGTAGTATTGAATTATGTAGTGAATTTTGAAAAATTTTTCCGTTCTTAAAATGAGAAATTAAATGTTTTTAAAGTGTTTCTATGTGTAGTTTAATTATTTATTCTGTTTGGAAGCACTTTCTCATACATTTCGTAAATAATTGACGTCATTTGTCTTAGTGCGACTTTTTTTATGCGGTCCTTCTCCGCCGCATACAAAAATTTCTGTGGTATTTTGTCAAAGTTGTTTGCCATATGTAAGTATTTACAAAATTTTCAAATATTTTTTTTGTGTGGTCACAATCTATAGCACAAAAACAGGTTTTACTGTAATCACCAATACAGTTAAAAAATATGTATAATAACTTATAATAAAGAATATACTCACGCGCAAAATCCTCCTGATTGTTCCACAGTGAATTTATTACGGCATATATTAAAATCAACAGATTCATGGTTTAAGCATGGAACATTTTTCAAAAACTCTGTTATAAAGAATGTATAAAAATAATTAGTAACAAAAGATGCATATAGTAAAGTATAAGTATACAAAGGGGAAATTAAGAACAAACACTTTTAAAAAATTAGAATCTAGCTAAATACTTTAAATATACATATAGAAACGAAATTATTGAAATTTGTATTATTTACGTCAGCGTTTCTCAAACTGTGGGGCGAGATAACTTTACGAAGGGGGCGCGAGCATGTTGAAAAACTCGCAAACATAAGATTATTTAAGAAAATCATTAATTTATGAAAAAGTAAACAAACAAAATACATTCTGACATAATAAAAAATAAAATACGCATTTACACTGATATACACTAATAAATGTATCAAAACTGCACAGTGTGTTTTATGATTGGTTTAACATTATTAAGTTAAGAACAAGTTTAAAAATTACCAGTGACCCCATAGGCTTGTCATATAAAAATGCAGAAAATGATATCCAAAAATTAATATTTTTATCTTGATAATTTGTCCGGTTTATAATTAATCCCTGAATTGTCGGTTAAAATTTGCGCAAATCGCTCCTTATACAACCGTTTAACACGTAGGCGCGCGTATGTGATATAGGACGGGGGGGGGGGGGGGAGAAAAGAGAAATAAGCAATTCCTATGAAATAAGTAAAACCTTCACAAACACTGTCAAGGTCCTTTTATTGCATTCCAAAGCCTTCGAAATAATTTTATGGATTGCAGTGCACAGAAAAGATCATACTTCAGACAGACGCATATATACAGCCTTTGCAATTATCGTTTTGGTTAGCGAGACGTTTATATACGTCAGTGGCACGTAAGAGGTTGAAGTCATGTTGTAGCTTTAGCGTCAAAGTATAGTATTAATGAATTCAATACATTGTTATTAAAGGGGGGGGGATGCAATGAAAATTATGACGGAATATTGGGTCGCGAATATTCAGAGTATGAGAAGCACTGATTTACGTATAAATATAGTTAATTATAACTACTCAAAACATTTCAGTATGAATAGTAATAGAAAAGTGAAGTATATAGCTTCATTTCTGTTATCTTTTTGTAAATGAAATTACAAGAAGGATAAATGACTTTTATGCTACTTTTTCCTTGAATTGAATTTGTTCCCTAACTCTTAAAGTTACTTCTGCGGAAAGTTGAATTCGTTTACTTACTTGTTCGAAAAGTTGAATTCGTTTACTTACTGGTTCGAAAAGTTGATTCTTTGCATAACTTTCCGTAAAGAATTTTAGATTCTTTCAAGTAACCCGCAAAAATTGAAAGGTCTGATTTCGGGCACCTCTGCACAAAATCAATTTGGCAGTCGAGGATTGGCTCCACATTGCTAAAAGTTTTAAAAGAATGATTATTCTGGCTTTTATTTTTACCGGAAAATGAACAAAAAATATATTTTTGGAATACTACATAAAATAACATATAATTCCTTTCTTTTCTATAAAAAGTATGCTACTTTGAAACAAGTTATTATAACATGAAGTTATATTGCACTTAATAAGGTAGAGTTTTCTGTCACAAATAATTTTTCTTTCTAGGAATTAAGAAATAAATAATAAATTTTTATAGGTCAACTAAGATTATATATATAAGAGCTTTGTTATACGGGTAAAAGCTAGCCTATACAGAGCTAAGACTTAGCTTTCCATTTTTTGTGTGATTTGTTATACGTAAGGTTTAGAAAGAATAGAGTTTAGGCCACCAAAGGGTAAAATGGTGCGTATATATGTATATATATATATATATATATATATTACTTATATAAAAAAATGGGGGAAAGTAAAAATAGCACAAGATGCAATTAGTAATCTTAATTCTATTACCATATTTAAAGGCAGTAAAGAAATTATTCATTACTTTAAAGATAAAATAATTTATTCTGTGTATAATAAAGATTTTTTGAAGGACTCTCAAATTCTGTAGATATTAATGATATTAATAAAATACTTTAACAATTTTATAGGAATAAATTACTTAAAAATATTAGTTATGATAATTTTAATTCTTTCATTAGGCTAACAATTTTATAAGAATAAGTTATATACTTAAAATATTAGTTATGATAATTTTAATTCTTTCATTAGGCTATTCTTATAATGAATTTAAGGTTTCCGAACACGTTCAGAGTACTTTTTAACAAAATAGCATACTAAAACATTATAAATGCTTTTTTATGACTCAATACCAATAAATATTACTATTTAACTATCAATATTTAAAATAAATTACCTGAATTTTACAAAAATCCCAATTATAAGTGAAATTTTAGCAATATTTTTGAAAAACTTCAAAGTAGTTAGAGAAAAAAGTAATAAACATATATTAGTAAAAGTATTACTAAAACAAATTAGATGCAATTATCTAGAAAATTTACTAAAATTTTAATTTTTTATTAAAATTTGAAAATTTTAGAGCTGATTGAGTAGACATTATAAGGAATGTTACACTTTTTATGAGACCATTATTTAAATAACAAGCCATATAACTCAAAAAATATTCATACTATAAGAAATATTTAAGTACGTTCTCTAGAAAATAACATAAATATCAGATTCAAAAAGTTTTATAGAAATACATTTGTAATATTTTGAGTTATCAGACTCGCCTGATAGATTTTGAGCAATTTAAATTACCCCTTTGGTAGATCAAAAACCCACACTTCCGGTTTTTCTAACTTTATAAAATTGATTGTAACATGGCCTCTAGGTAGTGTAGAAACAAAACAAAGTATGTTTCGTAAAGTCAAAAGATAGCTCTATTCAATAAAATAAAAAAAATATCTGTCTTGTGTGTGTATGTGTGTGTGACTGAATTTGGTCATTTTCAACGTGTTCGGATACCTTAATTGTAAAGTATTTAAAATAAAGAGAATTGATTTCTTTTATATTTTGGGGATTGGAATGAGTTCAAACACATCTTAAAAGTATGAAAAAAGAGAGCTTTAGACTTTATCATACAAGTCTAATTAAATTTTAACTTTTTATTTATTACATACTTACGTTAAATTAAACTTCCTCTTTTTTTTTTTTTTTTTTTAAATTAGGAAGTTTTTAGAGTTATTACAGATAGAGGAAGAGAGAGAAAAAAAAGAGATGAAAGATGGAGTGGGGAAAAGAAAGAGAATGGAATAGATTTAATTGACTTCGCATTCTGACGAAACAAAAGGGTAACTGGTGACGTAATTTTGAACTACAGTCAAGTGACGAGGATGACACCTGAGCTGTGACACTTGTCTCTCCAAACTTCTACACCAGGGGTCAGCAACCTATGGCACGGGTGTCGCATTTGGCATGTGGTACAATTCTCAATGACACTCTACACTATTCCCCAAATTTATGTATTTTTGAGTGGATAGAAGCTGACAAATTTGAAAAAGAGATTAATAGACTAACATCTTCAGAATTATGGAAAGTAACATTTAAGGTGCTACGAAAAAAATTTGAAAGATAATTCTAACGATAAATATATAGCCATTTTAGGTTATTGAATTTCCTTGCTGTTGAAATTTAATTGTTTGAAGAAAACTGTGCATGTACTCTGCTTTCCGTTTTTGATACTCTACATATCTATATGAACAAATCTTTTTTCATATGGAAAATATTTTGTGTGCAAAAAAGATTTTTAATAAATGAATGTGTTCAGAATCGCGCGCGCGTGTGAAATTGAGAGTCACAAATTATTACCCTGATCTTGCGTAATGAAGTAGAGCAATACAGGGACAGAAGGTTCGCATTAATATATATATATCATTTAACTATATTGAAGGGGAATACTTTAAACAGTTTATTTCTTATTAAATGTTTAAAAATACATAATACATGTTCATTAATTTTTTTTATTTATGTTGATAGAATAGTTATATTTTATGTTGTTTATTTGTGTATTAATATAAATATCTTAAAATATTATACAAAATTAATATATAATACAAATTTAAACCAATATTCTTGATCTTTATTACCTAACTCTGTATGTATTGTCACGAGGATTTAATTGTTTCAAATATTTCTAACAGTATGGTACCCTGAATCTTATTGGTAGATCGGTTTGGCACGCCGCAGCAACAAGGTTGCCGACCACTATTCTATACTATGAAAAGGGAGGGCTCTGAGCCTCGACAGACTTAACGTGCATCAGCCGTTCTACAAGACGGGTCTTCAGTTGCACTAGGCTCGAACTCATGACACGCCCACCACAAGTACGTTACCATGACTCCTAGGCTACCGCGGTTCTCTGAAGATCCATAAGGAAGCAATTAAAATAGTCAAAAATATTCTCGAAAATTAGAAAGGTTAATTAATAAACCTTTATTTTTTTGGTCATTTTGATACACTTTATTGCATTCAAATCAATGTACTAGTCTAAGTTTGAGGAATCTATTAGTGTGAGCATTGCTTCCAGGAATTCAATACGAGCGATAGATGGCAGCCTATCGGTTTAGTTATCTGATAGCTGATAATTATCAGCGTCATAAACTTTTGTTTTAAGTATCTAATTTTTTAAAAAAAGTGGGGGCTTCAACTCTCTAAACGTAAATAATAACTATAGCTGATCGATTAAAACGTTCTAAAAGATAATTGATAGCCGTGGGTAGCCTAGTGGTTAGAGTATCGAACTCCAGACCAGAAGGCCTGGGTTCGATGCCCGATGCTACTAAATACCACCGAGTATAGACGCAGTACGTGCTCGTTAAATCAGTGGATCCGAAAGTCTTGTGGACGGTCGCAGCAGAAACCACGAGTGCAGGGGCTGGAGAATATTTCCCTCCCCTTCAGTTCCATGCCAAAATTGTGGAGATAGGTGGTGTCGCCATCTATTGTTAAGAAGTACAACCTGTCTCACAGGCAATGGCAACTTTCATTCCTTCCCCTGCGGGAAGGACACGACAACAACGCAACAAAAGAAAATTAACTTATCTGTAAACGAGAATAAAACTATAAATATTTACCTCGTTTAAAGTCCGACTTACAACTTAGTCATATAGGAATTAACAATTATAAATTTGAAAAATTTAACAGTGCTATTTATTTGGGAGCTGAGATAAATAATAAAAATATGAGCTAGCCCCAGAAATTTATAAAAGAATCATTGTGCTGCAAATAGATATTTAAATGCCTTTAAAAGTTTTTTTTAAAAAAAAAATCCAGATCTCTCTCTCTCTGAAATTAAGAACTTAATTCCTTCTTAACAAAAGTCTCTTTGTTGTCTTCTCTCGAAAGCCACTTATGCATCAGAGATTTGGCCATTGACTTTACGTGATGAGGAAGCTTTGGGAATTTTCGAGAGAAAGATCTTACGCTGCATTCTTGTTGGAATCCAAGTGAATGGATCATGAAGAAGTAAATTTAACTTAGAGAACTCCACCAAATTTATAAACAGCCTGATGGTATAAAATTTTTCCAATTATAGAGACTTAAATGGGCTGGTCATCTGGCTAAAATGAATGAAGATCGTTGCTGCAAGAAAATCTTTCTGGCAAAGCCTATGGGAAATAAACCTCGGTACAGACCCCCGTTAAGAGGGATTGACTGTGTCGAAAAAGACCTATATAGTTTAAAGGTCAAAAACTGGAAAACAGTTGCCAAAAGTAGAGATGCGTGAAGAGAACATCTGGAAAAGGCCAGGGCCCACCCAGGGCTGTCGAGTCATTGAAGAAGACCGAGTAAAATGGTCAATATGAAACCCTCAGCAATCTAAATTTCCTGAGAGAAATTATAAAGTATGTATAGGTTTACTGTACCTGCATGCTTTATTTAGTTCTTCTTCATTTTCAGGCCAAGTGTGACCCCTCCAGTCTCTATCTCCTAAAGAACCGCATTTCAGAGCTTCCTCTTCAGAGCAACTAGGAGCAGCTGCAACAGTGGCTATTCCTATAAAATATAAGTAAATAATAATTTAAAAAGAGCTTGATTTATTCTGCGTGATGCAGAGAAATGCCCAATTAATAAATGGGGTTATTTAGTTTAAACCACATTTTACTCAAACCTTTTCATGAGATTAAGTACTTTTTGAGGGGGGATTCATCACTCCCTCTTTAAGGGAGTTTACTTTTCATCAACTTCTAGACATTTTTTGTAATATGCAATGTGTAAGATAGAGATACGAATAAGAACTTAAGCCGTTACGAATACTGAGTATATATATATATATATATATATATAAATTAAAGAGATTTTGAATTATAAATATTTAGTGTTACATAAAAATACCGGGTGTCCGAAAAATATGACTACACTTTCAAGTATTAATTACAAATAAACAAGCAGAGATATTCACTTACGGTTTTTAATGTTCTACGAAGAAAAAATACCAGTTTTTTTTACAATGTTTTATTGCACGATTTCAATGTGTGCACTAATAGTTGCCTGTAAGACATCAAATCCATACGACAGTACTTCTCAAACTTTCATTACTCGCGACTCAATATTCAATCATAATTTTCACCGACCCCCTCCATACAATAACAATGAATTGAATTGTAATACTATACTTTTACTTTAAGCCTACAATACTACTTTAACCTTTTAAATGCCACCGGCGTATATAAAAGTCTCACTCAGCCAAAGCATTAATTGCCCCGGACCTACATATACGTCTTTCCGAGGTGCACTGCAATTCATAAAATTATTCCGAAGGTTTTGGAATGCATTAAAAGGACATTGACAGTGTTTGCGAAGGATTTACTTATTTCAGAGGATTTGTTTATTTTATTCCTTCTTCCCCCCTCCCCCAAATACATCACATAAGCGTGCCTATGTGGAAAACGATGGCATTGGAGAGCGAATTGCGTAACTTTCAACTGGCAGTTAATTTATTTATAATAAACTGTATAAACTATCAACATAAGTATTAGTTTTTGTAAATAATTTTATACATGACAAGAGCCATTGGGGTCACTGGTAATTATCAAATTTGTTCTTACTTATTATTATTAAATTGATTATAAAATAAACTATGCAGTACTGACTCATTTATAAGTATATTATATGAGTGTAAATGCGTATTTTATTTTTTTATTATGTCTGAATGTATTTTGCTTGTTTACTTTCAGTAAATTAATAATTTTTATAAAATAATCCTTGTTTTCGACTTTTCAATGTGCTCGCACCCCTCGTAGAGTTATGATGCCTCTCTAGAAAGGAGCGCCCCACAGTTTGAGAAACGCTGCTATACGACATTTCTGGCCACATTCTACGAAGCATTGGAGGGTCAACATTCTAAATGGTCACTGTAATTCAACTTTTTAATTCATCAGTGTTGCGAATTGTTGATTGGTAAATAATGTTTTTCACTTATCCCTATAAGAAGTTCAAGGGTGTTATGCTTAGCGATCGGAGCGGCCATGATTTTGGACTTCCGCTTTCCATCTATCGCCCGGGGAACTTTTTTTCACTTCTAAACTCCAGTGTGGCGGCGCCCCATTTAGGTTGTACATATGACGCAGATTTAAATTCAATAAAGCCTTCTATACATCTTGCGTTTGTTCTTGCGGTGAAGCCATTTTGAAACGAGAATGTTACAAAATGTGGACATTGTACTATTCAGTTTAAAAATCATTAAACAAAAACTTTAATCTTTTCTTAAAGTATCAGACTACTTGCGACAACTTTTTTTTAAAAAAAATAAAAGAAGATATGGGGAATTTTCTGTGTTTTTTAGATTTGTTTAGTACATTTTA
This sequence comes from Trichonephila clavata, assembly GCA_019973975.1. Taxonomy (NCBI): domain Eukaryota; kingdom Metazoa; phylum Arthropoda; class Arachnida; order Araneae; family Nephilidae; genus Trichonephila; species Trichonephila clavata. The sequence goes on from BMAO01007387.1 coordinate 63,661, forward strand.
AGAAAAGTATACTAAAATTAAGAAGCTAAAAAGAAATTATTATTACTCAAATGGGAAAAAAAATGGGAAAAACTTACAAAAAATAACATAAACGGGGCCCAATTCTGTACCAAAAGCTTAAGAACAAATTTTCAATTTTTGAATTATGATGTGTTGTTATAATGTTCATTTTTAAATGAACTTCAGGATAAGAGATATTTGAATTTTTACATAAGCTAGAGTACTTTATCGAAGTTATTTCATGAAATTGCTTTAAAAAAGTGATTTTGTTAATATAAGGAAAATTTCAAAATCAGGGGAGTAAATCTAGCATTCTCTCCATTCAAATGCAAATTAACAAAGAGAAAGAATTAACACTTTTTAAAATAAAAATTTGGAGCTAAAGGAAAAAAATATAATAGGAATGTGACAGTCACGATCTCAAGTGACAGAAAATATTATTTATTTTTAGAAATTACGTCAATAGTTTTAGGAAAAAGTTTCAATCAGTCAAGTAAAGTATGTTTAAGCTATTAATACAATCTACTTCTAGGAATCGTGAAAAATCTGTCAAAATATGTTTTAATCCTTTTTATATAAAATGAAATGAGACTGGCGTTTCTCAAAATTTGGAATTCATATATCTATATATAATCATTTACATAAAAACATACAAGAGTAGAATTTTTTAAAGTAAATATTAAGCACGCACATCACTTATTTTCCATTGAATCATTCCCTTTTCCCCCTCGCATAAAATACATTCCATATTTTGTATCCAATTGTGTAATGCTGAATGAGTATCAAACTTTACATGTTCAAATGTAAAAAATTGACATTTTTGGAATGTTTCTAATTTTTTTAAAGAATAAAATAAACGGATATACTTGTGTTACAAAATCAAGTATTATATGGAAATTTTGAACACTCCAAACTGTTATACCTGTTCGAAGTTTGGAACAGGCCTAAGCAATTCTCTAAATAAAACAAAATAAATATATCCTTAAAAATGAATAACTTACCGAAGAGAAACAGAAGAAATATTTTATCCATGTTTATTGGCAAGGGGAACCTCTTAACAATCAATAGTATCAAATGGCGTGAATAATCATTCAAAAAGAAAAAAAAAATCTTTCGCTATCATAACACGTGTTAAATTTCTCACCACAAAAGATTGAATAGCTTAACATCTGTTACACGAAAGGCCAATAAGTAAATAAATGATTACAATATTGGTTTTAACATAAGCTCTGAGAAATATTGTAAAAATCAGCTTTTTTTAAATATTAGCTTGCACATACGCATGCACGCAAATTGGAATATATTCATAATTTAGAAACCAAACTTTTACAGTATTAAAATTTTAATAAAACGCAAAACAATATACAGATTTGGATTAATATTTAACGAAGACGCTAAGTCCCGAAAAAAGTTCTTTAATGGGAAAATTCGTTAAATAAAGATTCCTCCATTAATATACTTTAGAAATCACATAAAGCAAATTTTAAATTTATAAAAACTATATATTATTTAAAAAAAGTAATCATATATATTCACATTTTTTTTGAAAAATTAACATCTATTCATTTTACATATCTTCCCCATTAAAAAGAAATTTGCTAGGAAAACAAAACGGAGAAAACATTTCCAGGGGTACACAGGAGTACACTGTATTTTCAACTTTAAAAGATAATTTTATATTAACATTAATTAATGTTAAATAAATAATTAATTAATGTAAGCATGCAAGTAATTTAAATTATACATTATTTTATAACCAGTATTATTTAAGCATACATAACCACATGCGTCCTTAAATTTAATTACTGATAATATCTGTTCATTTTATATGAGTTTTTTATTTGAAAAATTACGGCAATCTCTTATTGTTTTAGGTGAGTCAGGGCACCTGGTAAAATCGGCACAAGGCCATTGATCACCATAAATTGTATTAAAAGACAGGATTTGAAATGTTCAGAAATATTTTTTTCTAAAAAAAGAAGGAAAAAAATCAAGTTACACAAAAGAGAGAGAGAGAGAGAAGAAGAGAGAAAAAAGGTTGTTAATAGAAAATGCAAATCACTATTTGGAGGTTATTTTACAAAGAAAATAGTAACATGTTCTTAGTTCCCGGAAAAAGTACGTGAAACAGAGAAATTCGCAAAATAGAGGTTCCTTACATGGAGGTTCGACTGTATTTCACACTTCAAATGATTGAATTCATTATTTTTTTCCCCTGATAGCATGTCAACCTAGTGGGATTATGTTTCTGTTATAATACTTCTCCATTGGTGCGATTTAATTTTAATTTACATTGCACTCTGAAACAACACGAGTGCTGTTGAACGACGATCAAGTGATGAGGATGACACCTGAGCAGGCACCACCACTTCTAACTTCCTCACCACTCCAACGTGAGAACTTCACGACATGTTTAACGTACACCAGCTCTTTTACGCTGCTGGTCTTCATTGGCACTGGGTATCGAATTCAAGACACTCCAGACATTATCTCGTAACTATGATTATTAGGCTACCAGGAGCGTGGGAGTTTAAATATGTAGTGTCAATACATTGTTAAGAATACATTCAATATATTGTTACGAAAAGTTTGTACCTTATTCGCTTCTCTGCTCAGATAGTAATGTGATCGGAAAGACAAATTGCAGGCAAAGAGAAAATGCTCCGTCATATAACTGCGTGAACAAAGTTTAACATGGCAACAAATCTGTTGAAAAACCCGCCAAATTTGACGACTGTGAGTGAGTAAATATTAAACGTCGCACTATTCAGCTACACGAGGGTTTTTGGTGCCATCCCTAGTAATTTTGAACCATGGTCAAGGGACAAGGACGACACCTGAGCTGTTACCCTCCTCACCTAACTATCACAGCACACTAACGGGAGGACATTTGAGCTCTCGACAGATTTAACGTACATCGATCCCCTACACGGCGGTTCTTTAGTGGTACTGGGCTCGAACTCATGACATGCCTGCCATGATCACTTGGCTACCGCTGCCGTATATAGTATATGGGACAAAAAAAAACTTAGCTAATCTCCTTTCCTGTCACATGTAAATGCAACACCCACAAAATTTATTAATTAGCATCAATAATCAATATACCGCGGCGACTGAATTTATTAATGGTATTTTATCCCTTAATATATTTACATTAAAATACCCATCTCTGAAACAATAAAATATTATAGTACAAAAAATATTTTTATTACTAAATCAGTGGATCGAAAAAGTTAGTTTTATTTTCTTACAAAAGTAATTTAAATGATTATTAGAGCATTAAAACAGGATAGTAAAAATCATTTCATAATATTTGAAATTGGAGTAATACCTCGACTTACGTGACTCCGCAGTAGCCAAGTGATCAAGGTGTCGGATCATGGCTAGCGTGCCATGAGTTCGAGCCCTGTACCACTGAAGACCCGCCGTGTAGGGAAGCGATGCACGTTATATCTGTCGAGAGCTCAAACGTCCTCCCGTTGGTGTAGTAGTAAGGAGAGGATGCCAGCTCAGGTTTCATCCTCGTCACTTGACCATGGTTCAAAATTACACGGTCTGTCGCCAAAAGCCCTTCAGTAGCTGAACAGTGTGACGTTAATATTCAATCGCTCACTCACTCACATACTCTACTCCGACGTACCTGAACCCAAACTTACGCGATTTTCAAATCTCGTCGATTCGTCTTTTGTTTCAGTGCTACACAATATTGATTTCCCTTCCCGCTTATTGTTTAGCTGCAAATGTTAGAATTGGTAAAATGATTAAAAAAGATTCGATCTTGCATGGCAAATAAGTTTAAAAAATGAATAGTGATGATGTTCAAGGAATGCTGGACTCCTGCAATCAGGAGCTGGCAGTTGATGAGCTCATACAAATACATGGAGAAGAATGTGAGTCGTTAGACCCAGTTTAACCAGAAGATCGAATGGCAGTTGGAAACTTGACAGAAGGCCTCGGTTTAGTTTAAAAAGGGATAAAAATTTTAGAATATATAGACTCCAACGAAGATCGTATTTTTTCAACAAAACAATTAATAAAAAAATACTAGCATGCTACAAGAACATTTTGAGGGAGGGGGGGGGAAATAAAATAAAAACCATTGAGCCGGGGGTTATTTTGTTAAATTCTATGAAACCTTGTTCACACCAAAATAACTTCGAGATTTATGTTTCTGTATTTATTACCTAACATTTTATGAAATATTTTCTTTCTAAATTATTATTTTCCTTCGTCTCTAATCCCAAATAAAAATGGGGGCCACGGTAGCCCAGTGGTCAAGGTATCGCATCGTGGCTGGCAGGTCATGAGTTCGAGCCCAGTACCACTAAAGAACCGTCATGTAGGGGAGCGATATGTTAAATCTGTCGAGAGTTCAAACATTCTCCCGTTGGTCTGGTGTGGTAGTTAGGAGAGGGGAGTGACAGCTCAGGTGTCGTCCTCGTCACTTGACCATGGTTCAAAATTACGAGGTCCGTCGCCAAAAGCCCTCGTGTAGCTGAACAGTGCGACGTTAATATTCACTCATTCACCCAACTAAAAAGGTAGCCGCGGTAGCCTTGTGGCCAAGGTAACGGACTCGTGGCCGGCGTATCATGAGTTCGTGCCTAATGCCGCTGAAGTCTCGCTGTGTAGGGGAGCGATGCACATTAAATCTGTTGAGAGCTCAAACATCCTCCGTTTGTGTGATGTGGTAGTTAAGAGATAGGGGTGCCAGCTAAGGTGTTGTCCTCGACACTTGACCGTGGTTCAAAATTACGAGGTCCGTCGCAAAATGTCCTCGTGTAGCTAAACAGAGTGCGACGTTAATATTCACTCACTCACCCTGCTAAAATTAATTTACATATGTATTTGTATGCAAAATTTTACCCCAACTTACGCAAATTCGACTTATGTGATTAACACTCAGTCCCGCCTATTGCTTAAGTTCTAGATATTACTGTAAATTTAAACATTTAATATACATACTTTTTAGAATTATTATAACTGCTTTAAATTTATTACATATGTATGCTTATATGCTGTTTTAAATTGGATTTATGAAATTCAGTCCAGAATGTTTTTGTGTCGGATAACTATCTAAAGCATTATTAATAAAATATTTTTGTGGATACTCTAAGCAATCCATGCAGCTTTTTAACATTGTATTTTCCTAGCTTCCTTTCAATGTATATAATACTGTGGATCGCGTGAGTGAGTGAATATTAACGTCACACTATTCAGCTACACGAGGGCTTTTGGTGACGGACCTCGTAATTTTGAACCATGGTCAAGAGACGATGACGACACCTGAGTTGGCACCCCCGCTCCTAACTACCACACCACACCAAAGGGAGGATGTTTGAGCTCTCGACGGATTTAACGTGCATCGCGCCCCTGCATGGCGGGTCTTTAGTGGCACTGGGATTGAACTCATGACATGCCATCCATGATACTGTGGATCTCAGTTATATGGAGAAAAAGTTATCAATCGCGGAACTCCTACTTATGCGGAAAAGATATTCTTTGGTATGGATGTTTGAAAAAAATGTATATAAAATATATTTTAATTTTAAAATTTAATATTGCTTTAAAAGGGTTGAATTTGTCACCCAGCCAATGTGGTGGTTATGTCACTCGGCTTGTAATAGAGTGGGCTCGGGTTCGAATCCCGAATAAGGCATGGATGTATCTTATGGGGGGAAAAAAGTCGGACTTTCGCCTGAAATGGATTCCCGTCTCAAATGGAAAGCACCGCACTTTTCTGTTCTATGTTGGGATCATCGTTAGTAATAACGTCTATATTCTTCTGTGATTGTATTGTATGCTTATGTTCATCCATCTCTCGTCTTTTGTATATATCCCAGGATAAAACACATGACAATAACATGGTTGAAAATTTTCGAAAAGAAATATAAAAAGACTTAGAGGATTTTACATTCCAAATAACTATTTTTTACATGATAGGTTAAATCATATGTATTATAAGTTTCTACAACTTTGACGATTATTGATTAGTGAGTACTATAATGTAGACACACACAGTGTAACACTTCACAACTTTAATAGCACAGTCGAATCAGTCCGATCCAAGATTTTCTTCATTTTCCGTTCAATCGTACACTGTAGTTTCAACACCTATTTTTTTAAAACTTAATACTAAAGAAGCTATTAAATGTAATTGATGTTTTTTGTCGCTATTTACTTTGCGTCCTCTCCTATTAATAAATGATAAAAGTACAAAAATATTCCTATTTCACTTCAATAAAAATTACTTTGAGACTTTTTACTATGCCACCTCAAACACCTAAAACTTCATTCCTCTTATGGCAATACTAAACATAAATTGTAAGTATTATTTTATTTTTTCCTTCATTTAAATACCAGAGAGTTTCTTTTCCGCGTAGATTTTGAAATTCTGAAAAAGGAAATTTTCTATCCACCCTAGAATATAACGAGTTATTAATTTTGAAACCTGCATTAGATATTTTGATTCATTCAGCCCTTAGAAGGCTGTATCTTGCATTAAATAAAGTCAATGATGTATATATATAATTGATCATCGGCCAAATATATTGCACTAGCTGGTACACCCATTTGAAAAATTAAACAATAGAGATTGAAAGATAAAGAAGTTTTTAATGAATTTATTTTACGTGATTTGCAGATTAAATAAAATAAAGCTTTTTGCATATCTCAGCTGAGCAAAAACCATATTTGTTAAATTTTAAGTCTAAAGGTCTAAATTCTGATAAAAAGGATAGCGAAGTGTTGATGATAGAGCCAAGTTGGGATTATTTTGGTGACCACGTTGGTAACTTGGCGATTGATTAAACGGTGAAGTTTCTTTGCTGTAGCCCCACCTGGTGAAGAGCTGCAACAAAAAGGATAGCACAAAACACTTCTCCACAGAAAATACATATACACGCCAATTTTCATAGTGATCGGTTGAACGGTGTTGGAGTGAAGCGATTTCATGTATACAAACATCCATTTATATATTCATATATATATATATATGTTGTTGTTGCTGCTGCTAATGCCACCTGTCTGACGTAGCCAAATCGAGGCCCACGGAATTCATCATAGCATTGGGCTAGATTGTACACCTGTCATTAGCCGTAGCTTTGAGCACCATGCAGGAGACTGTACGATTTGGATCGGTTCCACCCCAAATTTGGGGGAGAACACCCTGGGAGTGATCATGGGCTTCCCACCTCTCTTCCCCTTCCACCAACCTCACTTGTGGCTCAACGGATATTTAGAGTACCCTCATTCTGCGGAGAGAGAGAGAGAGAGATACTATACATTTACAAACATCCATTCCTTCTCCGGGATTCGAACCCAGGCCCTACGGCACAGCAGGCAGCCTCGCTAACCACTATACCGGATGGGCGACATTTATATAGATAAATTACATAATGGACTACATTCATGTGACGTCATAATCACAATTTCAAACCACGTGTTTTTAGCCAATGAAGTTTAAAAACACATGTGACGTTATAGTCCCGATAAATGCAATTATATATTTTCAGCAAATCAGTTCATGCACTTCGTTGTTGCCAAATTACGCTTTTTACAGAAACTTTTTTTAAAAAAGATTAATATTTGTCACTTTATTTAAAAGTACATGTATAAAACAAGACTTTTTTTTTAAAAATTTTAAAATCTTTTTGCAGAAATTTCTTTTTATAACTCTTGAGCATCTTTACCCAATTATGCAATTTGACATTTTACCCAAGTTTTACAAATAGAATAAAAAGTACGAGCTATAGTTTAATGTCCGTTTTTAATTCAATGTAGAACACGTGTTTATATTTATCATGTGACCGTCATGAATTTAATCCATTGGATATATGAGTTCTCATTCATTTTCAAACATTGTAAAATATTCAAATGTAACAAAATTTTGTTTATTGCAATCTTGAAAGGAGAAAACAAATTTAATATATATTTTGCAATTAAATATTTACTTTTTACACTGGATTTTCAAGATAATTTCCCATAATATTTTGCAACTTTTACACAAAATCTAAAATTTAAAAGATATTTTGTTTGGGATACAACTTTAGTCAAAAATTCGTTCTCTAGTTATAATACGTATCTGAATTTACACTGTTTTTTGGAGGAGTTTTGGACACCATTATGTGCACCCAACTTGGTAATATCACACAATATGATGTAAAAGTTTTCTTACTCTAATTTTTCTGCTATTGCTTACAAAATCTTTATTTGAAGATTCTATAAAGTTTTACTCGTGGTCATTGGTGGTCATATTGTGGTCATTGGTTTCATATTGTCACAAGGTTTGCTTTTTACACTTCTTCAAGCATAGTAAGTTTCCACGGAATCATGTGATTTAGCTTGTTATAATTTGTCCAATTTTATTTTCTTATAATGGTGGATCTGTTTTCTTTTTAAAAGTATATTTTACCTTCGAAGTGTGTAAAGATGGTGTACAGTCTTCGTACAAATCCCTCTCTTTTTCTTTGATATGTGCGAAATTTATGAGCATCCCAGGTTTGATATCGAATTTATTGGGACTCGATGTTGAGAAAGGTCTTTCTTTAGAACAATATCCACTGTGCGCATGTGAAAATGTCTCATCTTTTGATTTAAAAATTTCGCCTTCGTCGCCATCTTGGTCACTGCCGAGCCTTTCCAGAACATACCTCTCTCTCAACTTTTTAACCTTCGTGATATGAGCGAAATCTATGAACTTCCCAGGTCTAGTATCGAATTTATCGGGAATCTCTGTTGTTGGACAAGGGGTTTTGGAACAATATCCATTGTGCAGAGCTGAAAATTTTTCATCGTTCAATTTAAAATTTTTATTTTTGTGGCTACCTCGGTCACTGTCAAGCTGTCTCAGACCATAATGCTCTAACCCCGGTCTCAACGTTTTAATCTCCGTGTCACTCGGAGTTTTTCCATGAGAGCGGAATAGTTTGTACGGTTGATATAAAAACCGAGAGGGAGGGTGACATGAAGGGGCTAGGCCAAGCATGTAGCCTCTGAGAAGATCAATTGTGCTCATCTCCTCGGTTGAAAGCTCTGTTGAGAAGTCAGTCACCGATTCCTCAAACTGTTCATAAGCTCTTTCTTCAGCAGATTGCTGTAAATAATATCGTAGGTCTCTTAGACTTTCCGAATCAGTGGCAACAACGCGTTCCTTCTTCTGCCCTGAAACAGCATCAAGGTGCTCATTGGAATTTTTAGTTGAATCAAACGACCCAACTCTGCGAGCTACTCTTTGGAAATTAGTATGCTTGGACCAACCATTAGAGTCTACGCAAGTTGATGCCGGAAGCGAGTTTTTGTTAGGTTTGAAATAGTTCACCTTCATCGTTGCAATCTCTGCATAACGTTCATTTTCATATAAGTAGATACGCAACGTCTTGTGATTAGCAGCCAAGTCAACTGTATCGCCGGTATTTTTTTGTAAAAATTTTCCTTAAAGGAACAAGCTTCATCAATATGGATAGAACACTTGAACAGTTTTTCGGACCCTTCTGCGCTTGACCAAGAACAAAAAACGTTCTTTAAAAGAGAATCTTTTGCCCATAATATAGTTGCTGCACCACATCCGAGATATTTTACGCAGTCCACCCATATCTCGTACAACCCAAAAGTATCGGTGCCAGATGAGGCAGAATAACAGTTTGTCTGTTGCGAATCAAGTGATTCTGTTGGCTTTTGAAGGAAACAAAAACCCAAATTTGAGGTGGTAGATTTGGCTTCATTTTCAAACGAAGCACCATTTGCCTCGGAAAAATATTCCATTTCTGCATCATTAGAAATACCTCCAACATTTGAAGATGCACCTGTTTTAAAATTTGCATTCATGTCTAAAATTTTTTCTGCCTTATTTTTACTTACAAAATCTAGGGAAAGGTCATCAATTTCATTCGAAAAGGTTTCCAAAACCCTTTCTTCCGGATACTTTGCCCTTTTTGCATTTTCCCGCGAGTGAAAGCTTTCCCACCGATTATTGGCCTTTTCCAATGGCTTGTTCGTATTCTCAGACGAGTCAGTAGTTACGGATGGCACAGCAGGGGAAGATATTGCTTCAGTTTTTTCCTCGACGAGGGAACACATAAAATCGTACTCGTACCGATACAATAGGAGTCGTCTTAGAATCTCAGCAGCAACAGTTCCACAACGTCCTTTTGCCCATTCAACGAGGCACTTTCTTAATTGTATTTGAAATCTGAAAGATAAAAATAATTTTTGCATATTTTAAGCTATTCTGTCGTAATATGGCTAAGGAAATGTCACTGGGGACTTTTTCCCAAAATTAAATCTGTCAGATAAAAATCAAAGATCCATGAATCAGCAAAAGAGGACCATACCCCAACCCCCCACATAATCATTATAAATTTATTTTTATCTTAGAATAATATTTCCGAATGTCAAATCTGCAGTAGACTACAGTAAGATACAGCGAACTATTTTAAACGGGAAAGCAGTATTACAGGGTTACTTAAACTGTAGGGAGTGCACCCTAGGGGGGCGTGATAACTCAACGAGGGGGGTGGGAGAACATATTGAAAAGTCGTAAGCAAATAATTATTTTAAAAAGTTATTAATTTGCTGAAAGTATACTATCAAAATACATTCTAACATAATAAAAAATAAAATACACATTTACAATGAAATAAACTTGTAAATGTATCAGTACTGCACAATGTATTTCATACTTAACTGAAACAATACTATAAGAGCAAGTTTAATAATTACCAGTGACCCCATGGGCTTGTCACATAAAATTGTATACAAAAATTAACATTTTTCTTAGTAATTTGTATGGTTTATAATTAATACCTTTAAATGCAGATAAAAAGTTACGCGATTTGCTTCCCAATGCCACCATTTTCCATGCAGGCACGCGTATGTGATGTATTGGGGAGGGGGCAGGAATAAATAAGCAAATCCTACTCAAACACTGTCAAGGTCCTTTTATGCATTCCAAAGTCTTCGGAATAATTTTATGGATAGCAGTGCACCAGAAAAGATATTATTTTAGAAAGACATATATACGTCCAGGGCAATTAACGCTTTGGGTGAGCGAGACGTTTATATACGCAGGTGGGACTTGAGAGGTTAAAGTCGTGTTGTACTTTTAGCGTCAAAGTATAGTATTATTGAATTCAATGTGTTGTTATTGTAAGGAATGGGTGTGTGATGAAAATTATGATTTAATAATGGGTCGCAAATATTGAAAGTTTGTGAAGCACTGCTGTATTAGGTTATTTGGAATTTAATAAGCATGTTTTAAAGAAAGGCTAAATATATTTAAATGCAATTATACACGATATGTTCAAAAAGTATCCAACCTTTGACCAGAAAAAATACCCTAGTTACTTTGTGGGATTAGCACCCTAATCGAATTTAAAGTAGGCCCTTTGTGCCTTCCACATTCTCTTAGCCCACTAGCGAAGACACTTTTGGAAGTCTTTTTTTGGAATGGTATTCAACTCCGCTGTCACATCCAGCTGAAAACGGGTTACTATCAATGACATTTTCATTTTTGGGAACAACCAGATGCCGCAAGTTCTGCTTTTATAGAATCTAGTACAGGGGTGGCCAACCCTCGGAACATGTACCACTATATGGCACTGCGAAGTTATAACAGTGGCACGCGAAGCTTTATTGAAAAATTTAAAATATAAGAATGAAAAACGTTTTTTTTTTACAATGTTATTGAAATACAAAACAGACAAACATATATAAATAAATATACCCCTCTACTTTATTTTAAGTACACTTAATTGAATTACATTAGACACCTACCCTGTAGAGAACAATCCATAGTGTGTGTCGGTTTTCTAAAGATTCACTAGATTTTTGTATTTTAGTATGTTTCAAAATATCTGGAAGAAAACAATGGCCTACCCTATGAGTGCTTGCTGCTAAGAAATGAAGGTTAGATATGGGATTTAGCTTTTCCCACCGTTGTCATGAGACCTGTAAATAAGATTATATACAGGGAAAATATTGGTTTTTAATCTCTATATATATAGTTGGTCATATATCTTGTGTGAATAAACTTTTGCTTCTTTTGTCTTTATTTTTGAGATATTGACACACATTTTACATAATACATTTCGTATTAATGCATGAATTATTTACAAAAGTTAATAATGCTCCGAGCTACGATATATTTAAAAATTTAATATCCATTTTGCAGGATTAATTCAGTTCTAGGTTTGATAATTTTCACGATGATAAAAAATTACTTATTTTTTTCATAAATTCTTTTTTAATTTCTCTGCAAGACGCTAATTGTTATTCATCTGATATCCAAATCGAAATTATTGTTCTACAGCATTGTACTACACTGAAATGAAAATGTGAGGAATTTATTTCAAGTTTAAATGATCCGAATTGAACTGAATTTCGAAAATTTGTACCAACAAACAATTTTTCCCAAATGTGCCCAATTTGGCTGTAAGTTATTGTTATAAGCTTGGACCAACATGCGTTTGTGAACAAATTTTCTATAATGAACATTGTTGGAGCCAGTTGGCGAGAATTCCTTGTATAGATTTCACTCCGAGCCAACTGTAGTAACCTTGTATTCAGTTCGAAAAATTTAGCGATCCCATATGGTTGGGATCCGTTTTCGCTCATTAAAATTTTGTTAAATTTACAGTCCATTAATTTATATCGGCAACATTGGTCCTCTCGCGGAATTGTCGAACCTTAGAAAAATTAGTACCTGTAAAATCTTTAGAATAATTATAGAGCAATATGTCTAAAGAAACATTAGTTGCGTTGAACCGCAAACATGGATCAGTAAAAGCCCAACTGACAGGTATAAATGACTTCATTAACAATCCGGACGAAAAGGATAAAATAAAGTTGGAATTGAAAATGGATACCTTGAAAAGCCTAAGAATCAAATTCAGTGATATTCGGAATGAATATTACGAAGTAGTGTTAAAGGACAGTGACTTGGAACCACTTGAATTAGAAATCCTGGATTTAGAAGATGATTGCGAAGATATCCAGGCAAGGATTAAAAATATTATTTCAAAAATTGATTTGAAGAATTATTATGTTACATCTTGTGGAAATAGTTTTAATAATATTAAATTGCCAGATATTCAATTACCAAGATTTAATGGTTCCTATTATATGATTGGTTTAATTTTAAAGAACAATTTATTTCTTTAATTGATTCGAACAATAGTTTAACAGATTTTCAAAAATTATATTACTTAAAATCTACGCTAACTGGATTAGCTAAGGATGTTATTACAATTGATGATTCATATACTTCATTATTTGAATGTTTGAAAAAGAGGTTTGAGAATAAGAAATTGATCATAAATAGTCATTTTAAGGAAATATCATTGGAAAAATGTACTCACGAATCAGCTAAAAATTTAACTTTAATAGATTGTTAAAAACATTTAAGAGGTTTAAAAATGGCAGGATTAGAACTAAACGAATTTTCCGAAGTACTATTGATAAATTTAATTTTTAGAAAATTAGATAAGGAAACAAGGAAAAATTATGAGCTCAACTTAGCCTCTACCGAACTGCCTAAATGGGACGATTTTATGGTTTTTTTGTTAAAACGCTGTTTAATACTAGAAAACATCCAAACAAATAATGCAATAGCTGTTCCATCGGAACGAAGTTATAAAACGAAATCTTTTCTAGCTAAATTGGATCCAGTAAACTGTGTAATTTGTAAACAGCCTCACCCAGTATTTAGATGTAAAAATTTTAATGATTTAAGTGTTTATGAAAGGTTTAATTCGGTGAAAAAGATCAATCTTTGTATAAATTGTTTTAGCTCTTCTCATAGCTCTATATTGTTTTAGCTCTATGCAAAAGTTCACGGAATTGTCACAATTGCTCTAAGCGGCACAATTCACTTTTGTGTAGAAATTTTGAGAGAAAGTTCGATAGCCAAAGGAGTCAAATTAGCGAAACTTTGCCAACCCTGGAACCAAAACTAAATGTAAACAGCGAATGTTTCAAGCCGAAACAAACTATCCCTTCATTTGACACCGAAGGGGAGGAATTCGTAGGATATGCTAAGGGTCATTCAACTGGGGTGTTGCCCACCGCCATAGTTTATTGTCAAAACAACCGCGGAGAACTCTTTCCCCTCCGAACGCTTCTTGATTGTGGGAGTATGTGTAACTCGATATCACAGGATGCCGTCTTGGCTTTGGGATTGCAATGTGAACGAGTAAATACTTCCATTTGAGGTATTAACGGGACTTCGCAAATGATAAAAAAAGAAAGTGTCTGCCGTGGTTTCGAATAAAAATAGACAGTTTCAAAAATTAATGGAATTTCTTGTTCCGAAAATTACGGGTTTGACTCCAACAAATAAATTAGATATTAGTGGGATAAAAATTCCTGAGTATATAAAGTTATCGTACGAGAATTTCTATTCACCTGGAAGAATCGATTTGCTTTTATCAAATCAGATTTTCTTTGAAATTCTAAATCATGGGAAAATAAAACTAGCAGAAGGGAAGTTGATATTACAAGATACAGTATTCGGTTACGTAGCTAGTGGCGTCATGTCACATAATTACCCTAATAAGAGCTATTGTGGACTAGTTACTGATGTAAATGAGCTCAATAATAGTATCAAACGCTTTTGGGAAATTGAAAATTGTCCTGATTTCGAAATTCCTACAATGAGTAGAGAAGAAAAATTATGTGAAGAATACTTTGCGAGTACTTATAATAGAGATGAAACTGGTCGTTTTATTGTGAGTATGCCTTTGTCGAAGCATCCGAGTTGCTTGGGAGATTCGAAATTAACGGCATTACGTAGACTTAACTCCTTGTGGAGAAGATTAGTTAAAGATCCAAAATTATTGGAATTATATAGAAATTTTATGCATGAATATATTTAGAAATGGGACACATGGAAGAAGTAGTAGATGATAATGATCCTGATGTGTATTATCTCCCTCATCATGGTGTGTACCGCCACGAAAGCAAAACAACTCCCTTACGTGTAGTTTTTAATGCATCCTCCGCTACTACTTCAGGGGAATCGCTAAATTCTTTACAATTGAATGGTGGTGTAATACAAAGGGATCTCTTTTAAATTTTATTAAACTTTAGAGCTCACAAATTTGCGGTAACAGCAGATATTAAAAAAATGTTTAGAATGATTTTGATTGACGAATTCCAGCGGGATTTATAACGCATTCTTTGGAAAGATAAAATTGAGAGTACTGTGAAGATTTTCAGATTAACTACAGTTACTTACGGCTCCAAGAGTGCACCATACCTTGCGACAAGATCTTTGAAACAGCTTGCCATAGATGACGGTGACAAATATCCATTAGCTGCAGATGTTATAATGTCTGATGTCTATATGGATGATCTTCTTACTGGAGCAGATGATTTAGAATCTGGAAGAAAACTCCAAGAACAACTAGTGTCACTACTAAGGGGTGCTGGAATGGAACTTCACAAGTGGTCAGCTAGTAATCCATTGCTATTATCAGACTCAATGTGTCAAGATAAAGATCTTTCTTATTCATCTTCAACCGAGACGAAGACCCTAGGACTCTTGTGGAAGCCACATCCAGACTCATTTGCTTTCGAGATTTCTCCCATGACTTCAAACTGTGCCAGTCTCATAGTCACAAAGAAATCAGTAATTTCTACTATCGCAAGGATATTCGATCCTCTTGGACTGATTGGACCTGTAATAAAAAGGGCCAAAATCTTCCTCCAATCTTTGTGGCAGTTGAAACTTGATTGGAATGATCCGTTGCCTTCGAACTTAGTTTCCTATTGGAAATACTTCATAGATGCTTTGGAGTCTAAACTGTCTCAACATCCCACATTATTGTCTACAAGATAAGTCAATCAGAACAGAGCTGCATGGCTTCTCTGACTCGTCTGAAAAGGCTTACGGTGCTGCACTTTACCTACGATGCATTGATTCAAGTGGACAAATTTCTGTTAGGCTCCTTTGCTCCAAATCAAAGGTAGCCCCACTGAAAAGTCTTGCTATACCATGATTGGAACTTTGTGGTGCAGTACTTTTAATCAAAGCTTCTTAAAAGAACCCTTCATGCCTTTAAAATCAAAATATCAGTCAAATTTACCTTTGGACTGATTCCAGCATTGTACTGGCTTGGATCAAAAAGCCACTTACTCAACTAAAAACCTTCGTAAGAAACCGGGTCAACATAATTCAGGAGCTCACAGAAAATGATTTTTGGAAACATGTGAATTCCGGAATTAACCCTGCTGACATCCTTTCAAGTATTAGCCCAGATAAAATTCAACATTGTGGACTTTGGTGGTTTGGTCCACCTTTCTTGCATCAGTATAAAGAACTGGAACCTTACGACACTACTGCCGTCGTAGAAGATGATCTTTTCCTACAAGAATTGAAGGAAACTTCGGACATTCCTCTATGTGCCTTATTAAAGACCTTTGAACCGCTGGATATAATTAGTAATTGCTCATCCTTTACTAAGTTGCAGAGAATAATTGCCTGGTGTAAGCGATTTATTGAAAATGCAAGACATCCAAAGAGCCAAACTATGGGACCTTTAAAGAGCAAGGAACTATCAGAATCCTTGATCATAAAAAATATTCAAAGAACTTCATTTTATAATTAAATTCAATATTTAGAAAAGGGAATTCCTCTTCCAAACTCATGTAAATTGTTAAACTTGCATCCTTTTTTAGATGATAGTGGATTACTTCGAGTTGGAGGACGGTTAAGAAACTCCCCCATCCCAAGAAATCAGAAACATCCCATGATAATTCCCACTAACCATAATTTTACTTATATTGTTATTAATCATTTTCATATTCTCTATTTTCATACAGGTACTGAAGCTACCTTCGCAAATATTAAAAAGGGTTTTTGGATACCATCCGCAAGGAATGTAGTTAGAAAAATTAGAACATATGCATCACCTGTAGAAAAATTAGTGCTAAAGGTTCGTAGCAATTAATGGCTGATTTTCCAGCTGCGAGAGTCACCGCTTGCAGAGTTTTCAGTCAGGTAGGTATAGATTATTGTGGACCCTTCCAGTTGAAAACTTTCTGGAAAATGCAAGCATATTAGGAAAGTTTATGTTTGTGTTTTTATATGTTTTACAGTTAAGGCTATCCATTTAGAAATAGTTAGCGACTTAACAACGGAACCCTTTCCTGCTGCTTTAAAGCGGTTTGTGGCCAGAAGAGGGTGACCCATTGAGATCCATAGTGATAATGGTCGGAACTTTGTAGGTGCAAATAATGAATTAAGAAAAATACATAAAGCATTATTTAACGGAAAAATGGAAAAAATAATGGATTTTTTGTCTAAAGAACAAATCAAATGGAACTTCAACTCACCTTCCAAACCACATTTTGGTGGTCTGTGGGAGGCTGGGGTTAGATCTTTAAAATACCATTTAAAGAGAGTAATTGGCAATTCAATTTTAAGTCATGAAGAATTTTTAACCCTTATAGTTCAAATTGAAGCTGTTCTTAATTCTCGACCAATTTGTCCTCTGTCTAATGATCCGAATGATACCGAAATCTTAACTCCTGCACATTTTTTGATTGGTTCATCATTGGTTGCAATACCTGATCCTGATTACACTGAGATCCCCACGAATAGATTAAGCCGATAGCAGTTGGTACAAAAGATGAACCAACATTTTTGGCGCAAATAGTCTTCAGAATATTTAAATAGACTGCATCAGAGACCTAATGCTGTAAGGGCAATGTAGGTTTCAAAGAAGGGGATTTAGTGTTAGTTCAACCCTCAGAGAATTTAGATACTTTAAAATGGCATTTTACACGCATTTTAAAATTGCACCCTGGTAAGGATAATTTAGTCAGAGTAGTGACTTTAAAGGATAAACAAGGAGTTTATAAAAGACCAGTCACTAAAATTGCCAATTTACCATATGTCAATTGATTTTGTCATCAGAATTGTGTTTATAATTATTATTGTATCTTTATTGAATTGTGTAATTGTTATTGTCATGTATTCTTACTATATTATTGTAACTTTTATTGTAATAATTGTATAATGTAAACTTTGTTGAATGCCTTCGTCATTGCAAGGCGGGGCAGGATGTTGGCGCCAGTTGGCGAGAATTCCTTGTATAGATTTCGCTCCGAGCCAACTGTATAGTAACCTTCAGTTCGAAAAGTTTAGCGATCCCATATGGTTGGGATCCGTTTTCGCTCATTAAAATTTTGTTGTTAAATTTACAGTCCATTAATTTATATCGGCAACAAACATAATATCGCTCAAAATTAACTAATTATGAACCTAAAACAGTCCAATTTTGTTAGCATCTTCAAGAAATAATTCTAATGCAATTCTAACTTGGTAAACACAACACACACACATCATATTAAGCAGTGCTGATTGTTTAGTAATTACACTTGCTAGAAAAATTGTGTGTTCACTCATAACAAATCATACCGTAAAAGTAAAATTTAATAGAAATATAATTTTTTTCTAACAAAATTTCATGAATTTGCTTACTATTATTTAAATATTGGGCATGCGAGAATTCGTTAGATTTGAATTAAAACTATGTAAGATGACAGGAGTTTTGTAGCAAACCGCACAAATAGTGGACTGAAAAAGTGTGCGTTCACTATTTAAATATTCTTGATTACTGGAATCTTTAACAGGCGTTATAGGTTAAGAGTTTTTGCATTCATTTATCAAACAAAATATCTTAAGAAATTTGTAACATAACAATTTTTACGTTTTTGTGAGATACGAAGCAATTCTAGGACATAGAAAATAAAAGGAATTAAATTAGTATCAGTGAGCTTAAAATCATTTTGAAAATGTGGAGAGATAGAAAAAGCCGTCGGGATATAACAAGATCCGTTAGATGGCAGTATTCACCTATCCATCTTGTTATTAACAACTTTAAATATACAAGAGTTAATTCATCTAAACCTCGTTCAAGTCGTCCATCTAAACTTGCAATTAGAGAAAAACGAAGTATAATATCTGTGATGAAAAAATATCCGCGTTTGACTTATACTAAAATAAAAACAGACATTTACAAAAAGTTTAATATAAATACTTGAGTGGATATTGCAGGAAAAATCTTGAAAAACGCCGAACACCGTAGTCGACTAACTTGCAGAAAGCTTTATATTTCAAAGACCAATGGATAGCTTTTCAAAAGAGCATATGTCTAAGCCTAAGGAGTTGTGGAGGACTGATATTCTCAGATGAAGCAAACTTTGCAACTTCGACATAAAAGGTCAAACTAGTATGCAGAAAACCTTGTACAGTGCTCAAAAAGAGCATTTAATATCAACGGTTAAGTACGGCGGCGCTGGAGTCATGATGTGGGGTGCATGGCGAGCAATGGTGTTGGCAAGTTGGAGTATATCGAATCAATTTTGAACAAATATGAATGCTTAGATGTTCTAAAAATAATTTAAAGGAAAGTGCCACCAAACTCGGCCTAGGATAGTTGTTTCTTTTCCAACGACAGTAATCCTAAGAATACCGCTGAGATTGTGAAGCTTTGGCTCTTGTATAATGTCCTAAATCAATTGCACATGCCCCTGCAGTCCCCTGATTAGAATCCTATAGAACACCTATGAGAATTTCTGGAGCGTAGGATTCGTCAACACACTATATCTATCAAGAATATGCTGAAATCTGTTTTTAAGGATGAATGGAAAAATATAAGCGAAAAAAACCACAATAATTAATAATTAAATGCCGAAACGATTTCAGGAGGTTCTATAAAGATGGGCTTATCCAACCAGCTACTAAATAGATTTTATAGTTACGACTACTTTTTAAAATTATTTTTATAGTTAAGATTAAAACAGTGAAAGCAGACTTTTTCTACTTTATTTTTGTTAGTATGGCTACAAACCTGTCTTTATTTTAAAAGCCATGAAAGCAAACCGAGTTTACTTTAGTTATTCTTAATACTTGAAATGAACTAAATAAAATATAATTAAAAAAATAATCAAATTGCAGTTTCTATATTTTTTTCGTTGCTTATGTAAGCAATAGTACGTGAACGCAGACTTTTTCTAGCCAGTGTATGCAGAATTAAATTTTTCGTGCTACTCATTTCTATTTTATTCCCACTTTAATTGGATGAATTTCTAAAAGTTTATTAACAATAAAATCTAAGGTTATACTTATGTCTTATTTATTATATTATTTTTAAATTTTCCCTACTTAGACTTGTATAAAAATGTTCTATTTGCGTAAAATCAAATTAGCCTATAAGTAACATTTTTCCGTATCTTTCTTTGTCGAAAAAGTTTGAAATGGTCCGCATAGTTATTTTTTTATCAGACAGTGGCACTCTTAAAAAGGTTGGCCACTCATGGTCTGGTAGATCCTGTACAACTGCAAGGCGGAGTTTTTCTGTTCTCCCGGCAAAAACTTGGGAACAAATTTCGCCGCCATTCTGCGCATGATCACAGAAAATTGCACATGTGTGGAGAACCTATAATTATTTCTATTAGGGAGACCGGAAAATTATGTCGTTTTTTTACAGTAAATTCGAATAAATTTCTTACAAGTTTTTCTTTTTAGTCAATGATGCAATCACCCTCGTTGGCAACAACCTTTTGCCCTCTAGTGCGCAAATTTTCAATACCAGTTCTATAAAAATCAATTGGTTTTTCAGTAAAATATCTAGAGATGGCATTTTTCATATCATCCAAATTTTGAAATGTTTTGTTTGTTAAGAAGTGTTGCATTGATTCATTGCAAATTCATTGGCGCAATGTCAGGCGAGTATGGTGGGTGAGGCAATACCTCCCACCCCAATCCATTAGTTTTTTCCAGCGTTTTTCTAACGCAGTGCGGTCTTGCATTGTCGTGTTGCAAAATAACGCCTTTTCTATTGATAATCGCTGGATACTTTTCAATTAATGATTGATTTAGTCGATCTAATTGTTCACAATAAAGGTCTGCATTAACAGTTTCTCCAGGTTTAAGCACTTCAAAATGGACGATTCCGCGAATACCCCACCAAACACACAAAAGGGCTTTTTTTGGGTGTAAATCTGGCTTAGCAGTCCTTCGTGGCGGTTCATTCGGAGAGAGCCACTATCTTTTGCGTTTTGGATTATCATACAGGACCCATTTTTCATCTGCAGTGATCAAGCGATCAAAAAACCGGTTCTGTATTGTACCGTTGCAGCAATAAGGTGCATGTCGTAGATCGGTTAGCTCTGTTTTCTTCAGACAGATTATGCGGAACCCAAACACCTGCTCTGTTTGTTTTACCAATCTGTTACAAATGTTCTTGGATGGTTGACCAAGGTTGGTTAAGAGCATTTGACAGTTACTCGATTGTTTGACACGGATTTTCTTCCACTTGCGCCCTTAATAACGTCATTGTCTAAAGATATTGGTCTTCCTGATCGATGCGAGTCGGAAAGATCGAAATTACCGGATCTGAACTTAGAAAACCACCTTTGGCATTTACGAATATCTAAGGCACTTGGGTAAACATTGCTAAAGTTTTTGGTAGCAACTGTTGCATTACTACCCTTGCGAAGCTACAAAAGCATGTAATAGCGGATATGAACTTCTTCTGGTATTTGGCTAGCCATTTCACTCAAAATGGGGAAAGAAAATTTAAGGTTTAGGTTTTCACAACTAAACAAGTCACTTGAACTTTGAAATGTCTCTTACACGACTTTCAACTACGCAATTAACTCATAAACGGTAAAGCAGCATTGACATGCGCAAAAACGACATTACTTTTCGGTACCCCTAATACTTATTCAGCAGTCCCTCCTACAGTTAAATGAGAATCTTTCATTAGTAGACATTTCAATAACAATTGCATTTCGAGCGGTTTGTAACCTTCCAGAGCGTTAGTGATTCTCTCCCTTTCGAATCACTTAAGAAAGCCCCTTAATTTGTGTGATTCCCATAGCATAGTTTCCAAACACTTGCTGAATCTTACGAATTGTTTCGCGTAGAAATTTACCAAACCTTTACAAGAACTTGATGCAGTGCCTCTGCTCAAGTCATTAAGTCATCTTTAGAGAAATAAAAATCCGACGAACACGTATAGCAGTACCTCATTCGATTGCCTTTACGAAACGACTAGGGCACTTAAACGAAGGGGAAAATGCAAGCATGTGCATTAAGATACCACCTCCCTGTGCACGTTGGCACCATTGTAGAATCTACTGTATATGGGAAAAACCCAGGTTGGATACTTTTAAAAAACTTGTGTGTGTGTATGTTATGTTTTACACATAAAATATTCTATTAAGTTTATTACACACACACACAAAACTATTTAAATCAAGTTAGTTTAAACGGATCAAGTACGAGATAAAGGTGAAAAGAGAGGAAGCAAAGAGAAATGACAGAGAGACAAAATAGACATTTTGTTGAAAAACCATAAGTATGCCATCTTCCTTACCGGCAATTGATTTCAACAGTATCTTCGTATCTTGTGATTAAATATTGCATTATATTCATGGCACACATATCTTCAATACCATCCGAGAACTCATTAACACAAGAGGATTTCTTTATGTACCCTGTAAAAATCAATCTCCTTTTGATAAAGGATTATTGTATATACGAAGAATCAAATATATAATGTACGAGGGCGAGTCGGAAAATATGTTTCCCCTGTCGACTGTGGTCAGAGTTGTGTATGAAAGTCAAAACATAGAATGAGACATTAAAGATAAGACATAACTTTGTTTTTCCTCATAAATAACAAGTACATTGAGAAATTTGCCATACCGCTTGATAAGCTTCAAAAAGCGATCCAGGAAAATTCAGGGCTTTGCATATGGAAGAGACGTTTAAGGACTTGTTTGACTTCATTTATTCAAACTCCTTCATTGATTCATCGACTTGCATTGATTCCAAAGTGCTTTCCGGCGAAATTATTCTTCAAACCCGGAAATAGATGAAAGTCACTTGGTTCGTGATTGGACTGTATAGCGGATGGTGTAGGCGCTCCCAACTAAAAGTTGTAACATGGTTTTGTGTTGTCGTCGCCTAGTGTGGCCTCGCATTGTAATCCAACAACAGAACGCCTGATATGAGAAGCCCAGGCCACTTTTTTCGAATCGCCTCTTAATTTCGATAGGTTGCCACAGTACCGCGTAGAATTGATGGTACCAACCTCCAAAAATGGTCTATGCCAAAGTAAACGATTCTTCCGTCCGTATGCAAAACCCTGAGATTTCTGGAGGGCTTTTTGAAGCTTATTGAGTGGTAGGACGAATGTATTTGGTACTCACGTGGGAAAGTAAAGTTATGTCTTATCTTTAATATCTCATTCTATGTTTTGACATTTATACTCAACTCTGACCACAGTTGACAGGAGAAACTTATTTTCCGACTCACCCTCGTTTAATTAAACTTTTATTAAATTATTTTTCAACTATTTTTTTATTAAACTGTATAAGTAGATTTATACATGGAAACCTAGAACAGTTATCTCCTCAAGTGGTCAAAATATCTTCTTTGTTCCTCAATGTGCCCTTTTTGGTTCTCGCAAACCAGTTTTTTCGCTTTACAGTCTGTTCTTTAAGAATCGTAATGCATTAATTGGTTCTTTAAGAACTTTTTTCGCAACGGGGCAGACTTCCCCGTTGAATTAGGCTTTTTATGGGGAATTTAATTGATAAATAACGCAGATTTAGAAAGTGCAAAAGCACTTACTTCCCATACATTAGTATAAAATTTTATATTCTGAGAGCTATTTTTTCGCACTATCCAATCAAATTAGAATCAAAGTTGAAAATAAAATTTTATTAAAGATAGCTTCTAAGTAATATGACAGAAACAAGATTGTATAAAGATCATTAATTTGTCAGCTTGTTATTTGATAGCCATATTTACATATTAAGTTTATTTATTTGCACAGAGTTATATGATAATGTCTTGAGTGAGTGTTTATAAACATCGCAATGCAAAGGAACTATCGGCGCCGTATTTATTAATGTTGCCACATGAGGCGGATTGAAGCCACATGTGAAGACTGCTTGTGACGGACCTCATAATTGTGAACCAAGGTCAAGTGTCACTCCCCTTTCCAAGCCTCCTCTCCACCCCAACGTGAGAACTTAGAGCCACGGCAGATTTAACTTGCCCCTTTAACATGACAAGTCTTTAGTGACATCCGGACTCGAACTCAGGACACAGCAGCCACGAGTTCGTTACCCTGATCACTCGATTACTAGGGTCACAAAGCTTGAGAACTTGTCTCATTTGCTTAACAAGTTAATTTAAATTGCTTTTTATTAAAAAAATTACTTACATTTTTTTTTTTGGTTACTTAAAATTAGAATAGTATTTTATAACCAAATACTGGTGATGAATTTTTGAATAATATCCTCGTTTAAATACCTTATGTAATATTATTCAATGACTTCCTACAATTTAAGGCTTTGAATGTTCAGAGAGATGAGCAATATTACAGCTTCTATTCTAGACGCAATATCCGTATTTCGTTATTCGCCAAAATGGATACCTCTAAAAATCAATATGAAACACAAGTGTGTTCGGAGCAAGCGATAAATCTCCAAATGTTGCTGTTGTCTTCATCAAGATATTGCCAACTGCAACCCTTTTCCGTTGGTCTCTATGCTTTTTTTCAGTTGTAATTCAATAAAATTTGCAACTATGAGTAGTACAAGGGAGTCGGAAAATAAGTTTCTCCTGTCAACTGTGGTCAGAGTTGTGTATGAAAGTCAAAACATACATTGAGACATTAAAGACAAGACATAATTTTTTCCCACATAAGTACCAAGTACATTGAGGCATTTGTCATACAGCTTGATAAGCTTCAAAAAGCCCTACAGAAAAAACACAGGGCTTTGCATACGAAAGTGCGTTGAATGGCTTTCTTATTGAGAACATTTATAAACCTCATACACCACACAATATATCACACGGGGGATTACAACACAAAGGAAAGAAGGAAGGATTACGACACAAACATCCACGCCTTCTCCGTAATTAGAACTCCGTCCCTACGGTACCGCAGTCAGCGCCACTAATCACTATACTGGATGGGCGGCTAACGGCTTGTTTGATTTCAGCACTGCTTCCAAAGCGCCTTCCAGGGAGATTCTTCTTCGAAAGCGGAAACAGATGAAAGTCTTAGTGCGGGATCAAAACTGTATACCATATGGTTCAGGCACTCCCAACCAACAATTGCAATATGGTTTTGTGTTGCCGTTGCCGAGTGTGGTCTCGCATTGTCATCCAACAACAGAACGTCTGATCTGAGAAACCCAGAACGCTTTATTCCCGAATACTCTCTTTCAATTTTGGCAGAGTGTTACAATACCATGCATTACATAAATAGTTCTAACCTTTAAAAAGTACAACAACAACTCCTTGGGAGTTCCAGAAGACTGTAAGGACACTTTACCTGCAGAGGGAGTTGTTTTGGACTTCTCTCGAACAGGTGATGATGGATATTTACTCCATAGATGCGGCCTTCGTTTCGGGCGTGATGTGGTGGAACCACGATTCATCCCCCGTCACAATTCGAAACAGATAGTCAGTGCCATCTTTATGGTAACGCACGAAACGTTCCAGACTGACGACCATGCGTTGTTCCATGTGTGCCGTAGTCAGTTGTCGGGGCATTTATCGTGTTGACACTTTCCTGTGTACAAAAATGTAGTTGATGATCTTGTGAACTCTCACTCGTGTCCGATTCCAAGTTCAAACTGTACTCCATTGATGTGTCATCTTTCACCCATAGCCTCTAAACACTTCTTCCGTATGCAAAACCCTGAGATTTTCTTGGAGGCAACTAGTGGCCGTGAGAAAAACTCCACTCACGAGCCTAAACCTCGATTGCTGAAATTCGAGTATAAGGCAAGGAACCATCTCACTCCTTTAGAATGAAAAGGGGAAACCACCACGAAGATTGGTTGGGTTTACCTCTTCCCTCACAAATACCTTATTCTGTAGTATTGAAAAAATCTATTGTATGAATAATTTCTATTTAATGTAAATGCTGTAATTCATATCTGATGTACATGATCAATTATTTAATTTCCTAACTCTCACGCTACCATTAATTTTCCCAAATGCCACAGTTCCCGCCCACCTGAATAGTGCCATTGAGTGAGTGAGAATTATATTAACATCGCACTACAAAGTAATACGAGGTCTACTGGCAACGGACCTCAAATTTTTGAGCCTCTGTCAAATGATGAAGAGCTGACATCTCCTCTTTCAAAACTATCATACCATACAAACATGAAGAGAGATTTAATGTGTTTCAGCTCCTTTTACATGATTGGTCTTTAACAGCACTAGGACTTTTAAGACACTCTAGCCACGAGATCATGACCATAATCACTAGACTACACGACCACCCGAATAATACTAGAAAAGTCAACAGTATGGTACCTAACCACTAACGATGCATAAAATGTCAATTGATTTACTTACACTTTTCCCAAAAGGAATTATATCGACATAATTCTTGTGGAAAACTTCTAGATAAGATCATTTTATTTCCCAAAAGGAAGGGAAACCTCTTACAATGCTCGCTTGCAATTTTCAGACATAGGAGGAAACGGTTTGCGTACCTGCAGATGTAAAACTAACATGAAATGAGGAAATAAACATTTTGGTGTGAAGATGAACATGAAAATTTATAAATATGCAAAATATGCGAGAACTGGTTTGTTTTGACAGAAGTACTTGATATATAAATGAGAATGAACGTCATTAGGAGTAGGAAATATAATTTATTTCGCTCTAAATTATCCGGTTCGTTAGAAAATACGATGAAGATTTTTTTACCAGCGTCGTCCTCTTTAGTAACACGAGGACTATTGGCAAAGACCATTTAATTTGGAATCTGTCAGGTGGCAAAGACGACACCTGCGCTGGCACCACTCAATCCAAATTTCTACAGTACACTAAAGTGAGAACTTTGCGCCTCGACTGATTTAACGTGTATCAGCTCTTCTACACGGCGGGTCTTAAGTTACACTTTCGAAACCGCTACTCGACTCAACAACTTCGATCGTAAATATGTCCACCACTGATATAGTGGTAGACGTAGTGATGGTGACTTAGTGGTAGACCCCCTCTCGTCTTGTGTAAGGCTCTGAGGGGGTCCTGCATCAAAACTCCGCCCTTTTTTAGATATGGAAGCCCTGTTAGTTGGACTGTTGGGGCCATTGTATCTTGGGGCCCCCGTATCATTGATACGGTTTATACGTCGATAGTTACGCCCCTGATGTCCACTCCCCTACCATGACCATCTCTTTCGTAAAGAATTGAGAAATTTAGAGCACCAGTGAGATTATTAGGCTGATTCAGGAGTGAATACTCGCTACTAAAATTTTCTTCTTTTATGTTGAAATTTTAAAGCATAAAACAACATGTTAGTGGAAAGTTACTTGATTTATCTTGGTTTTTTTAAAATTAACTTTGAATCCTGAAGCAGCACTAGGGAATTTGGGAACGGGCCTCTTAATATTGAGCCAGTTTCAAGTGACGAGGACGATACTAACCGTGGGCAGAAGGTTGCGTGTTTAAAATCACGTTCCGGTCACCAAGTGTAGACTCGAATGCTTAGACACATAAATACAAACTCCTTAAAACACAATATTTATTAGACGCAAACACGACCAGAGACAAGTAAGTAAGTTGCTATGTACAAAAGTCGAAGTATATATACATGAAGATATTGGTATCTTCACTTCGCTTCACAAGTGGCGAGGGACATCACAGAGCCGTCACACTCTCCTCCTTACCCCACTTACGCGACGTTTGTTTTAAGGAGCATCAGCCATTCTCCTTGATTAATCTTCAATTGCACCAGAATAAGAATCCAGGATTCGATAGTGTTTTTATTAACATCAAACTATAAAGCTAAGCAATGACAATTAGTGGCTAATTTCGTCAACCCCTCTGCATGGCGAGTCTTTAATGTCACTAGGGCTCGAATTAATGACACACGCGTCTGCGTTCGCCACCTCTCGGCTACCCTTCTTAGGAAGTGTCTTTTGGTGCTACTTACCGTCGACGCGCCGTAGACAGATAATAAATAAAGAATGGATACTAAAAGTGAAGAAATCAAATAAAAAAAACACTGCATTCGTTCTACAACATTCACAAAAAAAACAAAGTTAAATTGGAAAACTTTTATAGATTTCTCATTAAAAATATTCCAGTTAACAAATTAAAAAAATAAACACATAATTTTGCGATAGTTCTTAAATGTAATATTTACTTGCAAGCTTTCCGAAGATCGTTAAGTTCGGTAAACATAGGTGCCCCGATTTCTTTGCCGGGAGAAAGTTGTACTCTATAAGGATCGCATTCCAGGATTTTTGAGACGCAAATGTGCGATTTGGGATTGTGTCTGGCATCATTCGACTGTGTTTCTGAGGTTAGTAATCCTCGCATAATACATAGGAAACCTGAAACAGTTTCGAAAGAAAACATTGTTCTAAAATCAAAAATACATTACAAAAAGAGACAGAATTTACTTTTTAATATCTTACCAAGTAAGTACAACCACATACTGAAAGCTCTGAGAGATCCATAAACATACAAAAGATTTTAAAAACATGGACATAAAGTTAGACGTCGAGTTGAGTTGTTCGCTATTAAGGTTGACGGATTGATTCTTTATTTATATCGCTCTTCGAAGCTACATGAGAAGCCACGGTAACCAATTCGTCATAATTGTGAACTCGTGGCCAACGTTACTTTAGTTAAGTACCCGGATCGGGTCCTGGTGAATAGTGAGTGAATATTTACGTCGCACTGTTCAGCTACTTGAGGGCTTTTGGTGACGAATCTCGTAATTTTGAAGCATGGTCAAGTAACGAGGATGACACCTAATCTGGGGGGGGGGGTACTCTACTCTCCTAACTCCCGCACCACACCAACGTGTGGATGTTTAAGCTCTCGACAGATTTAACGTGCATCGCTCCCCTACACGGTACGTCTTAACGGTAATGGGCTCAAACTCATGACACGCCTGCCACGAATCCCTTACCTTGACCACTAGGCTACAGCCACCACCTGGTGAAACCAGTGAGTGTGAGAGTGAGAGTGTGAGAGTTGTATTAACGTCGCACAACAAAACAACACGAGGACAATTGGTGACGGGAAAATGCGGTCAAGTGACGAGGACGACACTTGAGTTAGCACTCAAGTGTCCTAATTATCGACCCACACCAACGGGAGGACATTGAGGCTGGACAGATTTAATGTGCATCGGCTTCCTCAATACGTTTGTGCTGGTCAAACCAGAGACTGGCCTTTTAGAGGGACTGGTGCTTGTTAAATCTGTCGAGGCTCAAAGTTTTCACTTTGGAGTACTATGAGAGGTTAAGGAGTGTGGTGCCAGCTGAGATGTCGTCCTCGTCGCTTGATCAAAGTTCAAAATAATCGCCAATATAGCCCTTGTGAGTTTTAAATTAATCGATTGTTTAACACCGAGCTCGACCTCGTAACCGAACAGTGACGATTTTGAACTATGGAGACACCCGAGCTGGTACCCTCTTTCCGAACATCCACACCACACCGAGAAAACGTTTGAGCCCCGAAATATTTAACGCGCATTGTCTCCCGCCTCATACGGCGGATCTTCAGTGGTATTAAGGTCGAACTTATGACACACTAGATGCGAGTTTGTTATATTGATCCCTAGGCTATCGCGGCCCCTCGCACCTGGACTTAAACCACATCATTGTTATAAGATAGTTATGCATTAAAAAATATTTAAATTAAATGATAGTGTAACTGGTTTGAGAATTAGTATGTCCAAAAGATATACTAGGATACTAGATATACTACCCTTGGCCTCAATTTTTAACTGTTTGAAGCACAATTACAATTTACGGCCTCATTCCCAACGAAGAAAAATGGTACAGTGATCCTGAATCCTTGGCCGGAGTTTTCGAGTTATGAGTTGTAGTTCTGGAACCATTAAAGATTCGAGTTGTGGTTGGATTGATCAAATTTGTCAAAACATAGCTCTCACGTTGGTGCGGTGATGAAGTTTGAAGAAAGTGGTGCCAGCTCAGATGTCATCTTCGTCACTTGATTCTGAATCAAAATTACGTGATCTACCACCAATAGTTTTTTAATGGACTGCATATTGGCAGCAAAGTCTTTGCAGACAAGGCAAGTCCCAAAATGTGAGGGCCATTTCAGAGTGTGGCACCATCTAGTAACAGCTCTCGCTACTAAAGTTTGATGCTTGAATTAATCTAACACCAATAGAGTCCTTGTGTAGCTCTAGAGTGTGACGATAATAAATATCGAATCTATTTTACTGAAACAATACATCAAAGTAGAAAGTGGCGTAAGTGAGTGAATATTACACGAGGGTAATATTCACATGACGGACCTCGTAATTTTGAACCATGGTCAAGTGACGAGGACGACACCTGATCTGGAACCCCTCTCTCCTAACTACCATACCACCCCGACTGGAGGATGTCAGAGCTCTCGATAGATTTAACGTGCATTGCGCCCCTACACGATGGGTCTTCAGCGGCACTAGGCTCGAACTCATGACATGCCTGTCACGAGTCTGCAAAAAACGTTCTTCGTAGAATTCTAGTCATCTAGTTAAAATTAATCACTGATTGGCTCAGAATACATCACGTGATATCGATTATGTTCGCTTAAAGTGGCAAAGAGTTAAAATGTTTGCAAATTGAGACGGCCGTTATCTTTTACTAAAGATTTTGATTTGTGTGAGAATACACAAGATTTTAAAATCCTGAAATACTTTTATATTAGATGTGTGTGTTACATTTGGCTAACTCTAGTTTTAGGCGATATAAAGTACTTCACTCTGCTATTGTTTTAATTTGTTTTATGTTCTTAAGATATATAATTACTCATTAAGCCATATTCCAACAGTATATTTCACAAAATTTTAATCGAAATGCATCAATAAATAAACAAAAAATTAACATTTAAGGTATCCGATTACGTTCGGGACCATGATTTTGCAAAAGTCTACGAACGAATATTTTTTTTTAAATATTTAGTGTCACTTAGATTAAAGTACACGCATAAAATTGTTTCCAGAATATTATCACAATAAAAACTTATTTAAACGCAATATTTTGGCAAAAAAAGGAACACAGAGTTAACCATTTTTAAAAGATTCTCCTTTTAATGAAAAATGCTTCGATAATAATATTTAGCTAAAACTTCTCCAGAGAGCCTGAACTAGTATTTTTGAAAAATTCACATTTTCAAATTTATTACCCATTGAAATAATTATCGGTTTTTTTTTTTGTTAAAATTTCTTCACTCTGATGTATTTAAGTATGGATAAATCCATTTCTAAGTTATATATTTCAAAAATCCTAGTTCAGGCTCTGTAGAGAGGTCTGGGATTATACGCCTATATTTGCCTTTACGCCTGCCTTTGCCTGAGATATACGCCTCGTATATAGGCAAAATATTATAGAACCACAAATGGTAATCCAAGCCACAAAAGGTAATTTAAAAATTCCAAGTAACGAAAAAAAAGTTTCATCTTAGTATATATTAAGAGCATTTTAATTGTTTTTCATACAAGCCACATGAAGAATTAATCATAAGTACTGGAAGTATTATCAGTATATAAGTGATATGTATGCTTAATGTAAAGTATTTATTTCTATAAATAATTCAACTTCCCACATTTGAATTATGCCTGTAGTTCTGTGTTCAATTGATTTTGAGTCGCTGCCAAAATGTAGATATACTACGACAAAACTAATTACACAATGCTTACTTTCCAGTTTTAATTGAATGCGTTTTGGGGTCATTTCGGATTTAACTGCGGTGTGTTTGTGCCAGAAAAATAACTATTGTCAGAAGCTCGATTACAATTTTAAATATTAATAACTCAAAAAAGTTTTGAAATACCTACAATTTTTTTTATTAACTGGATATAGTTTCCTTTACACATTTCAAACAGAATTTATAACTAAAAGGCTCCGAATGCTATACCATTTGCAATTAAGATTTAAACGCTGTTTTACATGAAAACTGCTATTTTTTAAAACTATGCATGAATTATATATATATATTTGAATTTCAACCTCATATCTTAGGTTCCTCAGCTAATGCACATTTGCTTAGCTTATAAATGGTTATTGATGGAATTTTTTGAACATCAAGGTCTATTGATTTGCCAATATATACACTGGTGTTCAAACTTAAGAGAACTTTCAGATTTAGTCTTATTTCTAGAGCTACAGGACACATTTTAATAAAATGTAATATGTATTTAAGGTTGATATACACAATGTAAAAAAATAACCATTCAACAGTTATAATACATACGCATGATCGTGCCTAACACCCATTGCAGAATAGAACAAAAAAGAAATGTTTCAAATCCCCTTGGAGCAAGAAAGCCTACACCAAGTCCATTTGACCTTTCCGCATAAGAATGTCACCAAGCAAGTCTTGATCTCCAAACAGCTGTCCCAGGGAAATGTGCCAGCAGTCCAGAAGATAAGGAGAAGCAGGGACAGGTAAAGAAAGACTTTACCCCCCTGCTTAAAGGTCATACCACGCAGGTGACTATTTCTAAAGCGCGCCAACGCTGTTTGAAGAGTTCTGGATCCCCATGCACTGTAACGATAGACCAGGACTCTTAGCTGCGTACCAGGTGAGCAGGAGGCTTTCGCCAAGTCAGATTCATTTTAGCTTTGTGGA
Source organism: Trichonephila clavata (assembly GCA_019973975.1). NCBI lineage: Eukaryota > Metazoa > Arthropoda > Arachnida > Araneae > Nephilidae > Trichonephila > Trichonephila clavata. The sequence goes on from BMAO01007387.1 coordinate 96,314, forward strand.
AGGAATGAATTTCAGAGTGGCTCAAGACAGAGGAACTGGTTAGGGTAGGGGTTAGATCACAACCTCTACCAGTCAGCTCATCAGCAGCCTCGTTCCCAGGCACACCCACATGCGATGGTATCTAAATGACCAAATTTGGACCAAAGGAATGCTCCTCTTTTGCAAATATGCAGACCTCACACCATGATTTTATACTGGAAAAAAGGAAATCTTGGTTCCTGTGATAACTAATCCCACTCATTCAGAAACTCTGTTTTCAGGCCTTGGATGGTTCTTAGAAAGGAGTTGCGAGTTGCCCTCCCCAGACATGACCTATAGCGTCAGGAGATCTGAATAACCAATCCATCCGTTGAATATACTAACTTTAAAGAAATTCGTCGATCAGCTAAACTCTGAGGCCTCACGTTGTTGTCCATTAATGTCAAGGTGAACTGCATCCATGAAAAGGCGTACAAGGGGTTTCAAGACCTCATTCCTATACCTCAGAAATCACAGTGCCTCTTTCAATGGCATGAAGACGTGCAAGGTCATCCAACGTGATGCCTGCCGAGACCATCAAGCCTCCGCTGCCGTAATGGAGGATTTCTCGGACATGGGAGGGCAGGTAGCAGGTTCTCGTTTCACTCCATATAAAAGTACGGCGAAAATCACTGGTTTGGCTGAACCTGGAGTCAGCGAAATTAACAGTAATCCATTGATCCATGCTGCAATATCTATGATCTCTGCTCCATTTTAACAGACTCGAGAGGGAATTGAGGGACGCAAACAAAAGTCCTTTTTACAAACAACCCTCTCTCACGAAGTCTTCTGAAAACAGTCACCCTCCTTCACCGATAAAATTAGTTTTCTATAACACAACTGAAGGGTTGTTTTCACTAAACAAGGAATCTGCACAATCACCAGGAACTGAAACGGAAATCAAAATTTACACCCAATACCAATCCTTTTCAATCCCAAAAAAGCGCTCAGTAGAGCAGTACCCAGAATTGCAGTTTTAAATGCTTATTCACATTTTTAGGAGAAAAGCGACTCAATTGCGATATCCCCGGAACTCTTAGACCTACATATTTGAAATTTGACAGGCATAGTTTTTTTGTCGAGTCTACATCCTCCAACAGGTTTTGTGGAAATCAACTGCCAAAGGGACGTCGGAAATTATGCGGGTGTTATGGATATAAAAACCATTTGAGTTATTAGAATTGCAGAGTTTAAATATGACAAGCATGTCTCTTGTGAATAGAAATTTGCAAAAATAGACTTCCAAGGAGGTTAGATGGCGTAAGATAAATACTTTCCGTTTTAGAAATTAAGGTCCTGTTATTCAAATGAAAAGGTGAAATTTGTATGAATGTTTTTCGAAGCATACACAATCAGAAGCTTCGTAGTATTTATATATTAATTTACCATGTTTTTATTAACCCTTGTCTGTCCGGTTGGAGTTTTGTAACTCCTGAACTTGCACGACAAAAGACCACCTGTCGATAGCACGGGTCTAGTTGCGTCTACGTTGTAAATTCGCGACTCTAGGGTCAAGACCCCAGGTTACCATGTTTTCATTAACTCTTTCTTGTATGCCTGTCCGGGTGGAATTTTGCAATTGATTTTAAACTAACTTTCACTTCTTAGCTACAGTCCAAATGTCAAGTCTCTAGCTCATCGGGATGACAATGCATGCAAATGGTTATAAAAACATGGTACATAAAATTTTTTATTAAGAACGTTATTTACCTAACACAATATAATAAACCAGTGAAATATAGTTGGAAATTTGTTTAATTTCGATGAAATAATTTGACTATTGTTTTAAAACAAAATCTTAACAATGCACAACTGTCCCAAAAAAGATGCATTATTTGAATTTAAAATCAACAATTTTAGTAGTGGAGCAAGAAAAACCAACCACAGTTTAAACATTTTATAAATTTTAGGCTTATAGAAAAGCGATTTCTCAAAACTTCTTTGTATTTATACTAATCTATCCAATATTTTAGAAAAGTTCAGAAAGATAGGGAACTCGCTTTGAGCTAACTACAGTGGATGTAATTAATTTTATTAGAATAATGACGATATGAATGTATAAGAATGATAAAATTTGTATTTAGAATTTCTAAAAATCTAATATTGTACTTCGACAAACAATTTTTTAAATTTAGCTCAACATATACAAAATGAAAAGCAAGAAATTTATTTCATATAACCAAATATTAAAAAATATTAAAACAATTGCATTTTACATAGTATTTGCTTGAAAAAGGCATACATAACCAATATGTTTTAATCCTTGGTAACATTAAACAGTTCCAAGTTTTAAAAATTTGTCTTGTTAACCCAAAAATAGATTTGGAACAATCTACGCACAATACATTTTCATTAGTATTATTTTAGCTGTAGCCGAATTCTATGAACCATGATGAAATAGCTGAATTGCCCACATGAATAGCTGCATTGAACAAGAATTCTTCGATTTTATTTATAATCTTTCATATGTGGCTTCGAGCTCCTAAATTCGTTTATAGATATCTTTAACCTGTAAAATTCGAGAGATTCCGTGTGCTTCTTAGAAATATAAAAACTTTATCATGAAGGTATTGCGATCACCTATTACGAAGGAAGTTTAACATCAGGAATTCTAGAAAGTAGTCTTAGGGTCAATTTTGATTGAAGCCCTAATTTTAATACTTGCTCTTACTTGGTAGATTGTATCTTCCCTTTCGTTATTCCTTTCATTTTTGCCGTGCGGGTAATAGGGCTCTCCTACAAGAACATAATCTATTAAACTACATTGCGGAAGACGTCCATGGTGTTGATTTCCCTCCGTATGGGTACAAAGATTGAGCAGTAGGCCTGTACGATGCGAGATATGTCTTTCACTTGATGTAGCAGACCTTTTCCTACTATTTTCTACACGTTCGACTATTACAGAAAGAAAGTTTCCATTGAGATTTTCCGCTTCTATCTTTTGTAGCATCTCGCTCCATTTTTCGTTTTCTGGATGGTACACTAAACTTGACCTGAAGTGACTAATTTCCATCGATGCTCTTACTCTAAAGTAGTTTTCCTTTTTTGGTTTTCTGTATACTACTAGCTTAAGTCCTGAAGTAGCCATCTCCTCAGTAGTTTTACTCCTGTCACCGCCAAGTTTATCTATAAGCAAGCAAATCCTATCAACCACAATAGCACATTTGAATGGATTATCTAAATCAGATTCTACATCTGTAAAACTACAGTACACTCTGTGCATTGGCGAGTCTTTCACCCACGATATCGAAGCTATACCGCACCCCATATACTCTTGTTTCTTTGTCCAAGCCGCATACAAAGCAAATGTAGTGACATTTGTATGAGTGTATACAATATTCGGTGATACATGAAAAATTTCATCACCTGTTCTCTTATACATTTCAGCAGTATTTTTGTGTTCTTCGGAACAAATTTCATTGTATGGTTCAGAAAGAGACGAGTCGGAAATCATCTCATAGGAAGACTCTTCGGCAGCGGTCGGTGTTATGGATGCGATTACACATGTAGTGTCCTCAATATCAGTATCTTCTATATTCGTAGGCCAATTGACATCTAAAGGCTTGTCACTGAAGGATTCTTCCGTACTAGAAAGATCCTCATTGTCTGTTGAATACTCGTATTCCAGTAAAGTGTCCCTATCAATGACATTCGAAGACGATACAGAACTAAATGACAAATCTGTTATAAAAATAATGTCATTAATGTACTGTTTTACTACATTAACTATGGAAAGCTCATTAGATTTGGTTGAATATTCAGGACCTATAGAACTTGCATCCACTTCAATTGGAAGTGAATCTGCATCTGATGATATTTCAGTAATGGTAGAAAACTCTGGTATTGGGGTGTGCTCAGAGTTCGAATCAGAAGTATCTACCCTTTTCGAGAAGCTACCCTTTTCTGTAGACTTCACTTTCTTCGGCCGTTGTAATACGATTGCAGGAGTTGAACTGTGAGAAGCACTCTTTAGAGAGCTTTCTATGCTTTCAGACATAAGTATAATGTACTTTAAATAGGCCTTTACTTTTGCAAGTTCTTCAGATGAAGCATCACAGGAAGGATGGGTTTTTGTTTTATATCTTTCCTCGAAATCGTGACAGGAAAAATAAACCCCCATTTCGAATGAAAAGAGCTTTTTCTGCATGTCCGCAGCAATAGGTCCACATTTTTTTCTGGTAATCTGAACTAGACAATCGTTGAAAGATTTCAACAACCTGGAAATAAAGAACCCACTTTATACAGTACTTTTCTTATATCAATACACAATTTGAGTTTAAAAATCATGCATTATTAAACTTGCACTTCAAAAATATATTCAGTAATATTGAAGCATACAATAAATCTATCCAATTACACAATAATTAAGGGGCTCAGTTAAGATCGTAGTGCAACTTAGTATTAAAGAACAGCTTAGGCAAAGTCCTATTTGGTGTACTGCTTGACGACTATTTAAAACTACACCAAGCGAGTGTTTAATGCCACACTATAAAAACACGAAGACAGGTGATGGACCTCGTAATTTTGAACCATGATCAAAAGATACCAGAATTGACATCCCCTCTCCAAACTACTACACCACGCCATCGAGAGGACTTTGAGCCACGACTGATTTAATGTACATCTCTACACTGCGAGTCTTGAATAGCTAGAGTTATATTTTCGTCACACTATAAAGTTGCTTGAAGGGTATGGGCGACGGCCCTCGTGATTTTGAACCATCATCAAAAGACGAAGACGACATCCAAGTTAGCACCCTCTCTCCTAACTTCCACATAACACCAATGCGAGGACGTTTGACCCTCGACAGATGTAACGGTCTCTACACGGGAGTCTTCAGCGGTACTAGGCTCGAGCTCATAACAGCCACAAGTCCATTACCCTGAAGATTTGGCTACCGCGGTCATAAGAGACTGAGTGGCATCAGTACTCGAACTCATGACATGCCGGCCACTAGTTCGGGATCATAACCACTAGGCTGCCACAGCCGAAAAATTGCGCCAAAGCACTGAAGGTAATGAAAAATGACAGGGAATTTTGCTAAGACAGTACAACTAACAATAGCAGAAAATGTTGAAAAACCTTGCCTTAAAATTAGCGGTTCCTTTTGGATGGAACAAAATGAAATTTTCGCTGATCACTGAAACATTTCAGACAGATTTTCCAATAAATCCAGTTTATAATAAAATATTAAAAAATTATACTACTTTAATACATTACACATATTTTCTTTGACGGAAGTTCTATTGTGTGAAAAGATCGAATTTGGAATGAAAAGACATTTCGTTACATTTGGCTCGTATTGTTAGAGTCAATAGAGTTGCAAGAAAGAAACGAGAGTTGTCGTTTTTACGCCAGATTTGTCTCCAAGGGCACATCTAAAAATTCAACCACTTATTGAAGTTTCGGTCGTTATTTAACTGAGAATTTAAGGATTTTTTTCCCGTCCCATTTTAGAAAATGTTTTAGAAAAGGGAGCACAAATGTTATACATGCTATTTGTGATTTATTAGTTAAAATAGCCATTTTAAATAATTTTTTTAAATGTCTTTTAAAGTTTTTCCTTTTATATATTAAAATAGTGATACATTTTAATTAGAAACTATAAATTTCGATACAAAGAGTGATAATTAAATTTTGATTGATGCACGTATATAACAAGTTTATATAGTTGAGTTTCTAACTCAAGATATTGTGGGCTCTCCTTTTTGCATCTCTAATTCATACACAAGAAATGCTACCCTAGTTTTATTTCGCGCGCGCGATTCTGTTTAAATTATATTTTACCGAATTTCAAATACACGGTAGAGTTTAATGAATCATTAAAGAAATTGATATTCGAAGCCGTATAATTTTACAATTTAAATTTTACTGCATTTACAGATTGGACAGTTAAAGCTTTGATTGAACGGTATAATAGTAAAAAAACGATTTGGTTAAAAGACCTTTACACCACCAAATCAAAAGATGTCGCGATAAGCAGCCAATAGTAGAAAACTGTTCTCGTGCAGGCTCCAGCCCAGCTACGATGACAGCATTTGGCGAGATTTCTCGAACCGCGACTTTAAATTTGGTGAAATTGGTCCAAAAAATTCAACAAAGGGTTTTTCTTAACTGCTTTCTGAACAATGTGTAGTCTGTCAAAACCCATAAGCGTCAATCATTTAACGGAATTCTGTTGTATATTCACAGTTTCTTTAAGTTTCTTAACCAAAAAGATTTCCACTGACTAGCAGGTGAAAAGCACATCTGGTTTCAATTGCCCGATGGCAATTATAGATAAAAAAATACTTTATAGCCGAAGGAGTGTGAATATTAACGTCGCACTGTTCAGCTATACACGAGGGCTTTTGGCGACGGACCTCGTAATTTTGATCCACGGTCAAGTGTCGAGCACGACACCTTCGCTGGCACCCTTATCTCCTAACTACCACATCACACCAAAGGGAGGATGTTTGAGCTCTCGACAGATTTAATGTGCATCGCGCCCCTACATGGCGGGTCTTCAGTTGCATCAGGCACGGACTCATGACACGCCAGTCACGAGTCCGTTACCTTGGCCACATGGCTACCGCGGCCACCTGTATAGCTGAAACTTCCATCCCAAAGAGCAGCTTCTTAACTAAATTGAATAATTGACGTTGCTCTTTGAAGCGACGCAAGAATTATTAGTGATGGACTTTGTAATTTTGAGCCGAGATCAAGTGAAGAGGATAACACCCGAGTTGCCATCCTCTCCACGCCAAATTTAGAACTTAAAATCTATTTTTTTTAAAAATTAAGTTTTAAAATATTAGTTAGATATATTGTATTTAGTTAGTCTGAAACTCATGTTTATGTGTTAATTTATTTGTGCAATTATTATAACATCTTGAAAGACCACGCAGACAAAGATCTCAAAAAAGCTTTCCTTGCATGACATGGCCAACTTCTTCACTTGTCTGTAGAATGTAATGCTTTTCCTTTGATATATTGTTTATTAGTGTTGCTGTGAGCGAGTATTAATGTCGTACTACAAAACATGACGAAGATTACTGGCAACGGACCTTAATTTTGAGGCATGGTCAAGTGCAGTGGCGCACACAACAGGGGGGGGGTGCCGAATCCCTCCAAAGGCCTCGATTTTTTTTCCAGATTGATTATAATCCTTTGCATATAGTACTTTAAAAATTTAATTAAGTATTTGTCATTAATAATTGTATTAATCAATGTTAATTATTTATTCAATAATTAATTTCGTACTGGCTTTTGTTCCCGATAATCGACAAATCAAGAGAATACGTTAAGCGGTGTATTGGAGCACAATACGAGAAAGGTGACTTTCCACCCTGGACCTCTTCCCCCTTGAAAAATTCCTGTGTGTGCTACTGGTCAAGTGACGAGGATGACACCTCTCCAAACTTAAACTCAATTCTAAAGGGGAGGACTTGGGCTTCGGCAGTTCTTTAACGTGCTTAAGACTTCCCTGTACAAAAGGTTTTCAGTGGCACAAGTGTTCGAACTCTTATCCCTAACCACAGGCTACCATTGCCACTTATTAACGTAGCGTGAGTGAGTTAATATTAACTTCGTACTGTTCAGCTACACGAGGGATTTTGGAGACGGATTGCGTAATTTTGAACCATGGTCAAGTGATACGGACGATACCTGAACTGGTACCTCCCTCTCGTAACTACCAAACCAACGGGAGGACGTGCATCGCTTCCCTACACGGCGGTCTTCAGTGGTACTGGGCTCGAACTCTTGACACACCAGCCATGATCCGATGCCCTGACCACTTGGCTACCGCGGCCACCTTATTAACGTAGCACTTTAAAGGTTATTGGCAACGTACCTCAATTTAAAACCATGGTCAAGTGTCCGGGATGATTCGAGATTTTTGATGATTGAGAATCAAATTTCCGCCACTATAACGTAAGGACTGAGTCTCTACTGATTTAACGTGCATCCACCCTTCTACACGGCAGGTTGTCAGTATAGTGTCACAAGGACTCCAACTCTCTAAACCGCATCCCCCCGCCCCTATTAGAAGTTACACGATTCGCCCCCTTGTGCCAGCGTTTTTCACATTGTATGTTGGGGGGGGGACACAATCAAATTTCTCCGAATTAAGTAAATCCTTCACAAACAGAGTCGAGGGCATTTTATTATATTCAAAATCTTTCGGAGTAATTTTACAGATAGCAGCGCGAAGAAAAGAATCTTATTTCGGAAAAACGTATACGTACGATACACTCAGCGCATTGGTTGAGCGAGATGGATATGTACGCCGGTGGTAGTGAAAGGGTTTAATAATTTGAGTTTTTTTTAAAAAAACCATTTTCTTTACTTACCTGCACAAACCTCCCCCCGAACTTCCCTTTTCCTCTGCATATTTCATCCCCATAGAAAAACAATCAGTTGCTTCGGGTTGAAGGCTGTTAATGCAATTCGCGTTTTCCAGATACGCTATTAAAAAAAAATCAAAGTTTTAACTAGGTACTTTATTTAAATATCAAACTTAATACACTGTAGGAAGTAATTCAAAAGGTTTAATTTAGACGAATTTGTGATAATCATTTTACCATAATGAAATCATACACATGATACTTAGCAGTCGAAATGTCTGGAATTCGGCACATTCAATCTTCGTCGATTTCCGACCGCACTGGAGTGCCATTAGAACAGGAGTCCGGTTTTTGAACCCAGAAATTCAATTGGAGTTTGAATTTTTTCAAAACGTCAAGCAAGGACTTTTTTTCTACACTAAACTCTTGCTTTGTGCAATCTACTTGAAATTGTCATTTAACAACAGTCAATTCGGTCTCTTACATACGGCAGGAAATTTTCACAAAACGACCCCTCTCCAATGAGAGATTGAATTTTGTAAGTCTAAAAAGCAAAGTCCCTTCAAAGTAGTATTTCTTTGCATCTATTTAGTTTTAGCTTATACTTATTACTCCATCGATAATTGAAGATAAGCAAGAGTTGATGCAAAAAAGCGTGGCTTGAGTCGTTACGGTACTTGCATAACATACCGTAGACCAATTTCGCCAATTAACAGGGCGTCGTCAAATGCCGTATTTATCCTTTTGTACAAGCGTGGGAGAGTTTTTACCTATCGATTGCATATCGTGGCATTTGGCGACGTCTTTTGATTTAAAGAAATTAGTCGAAGGTGTAATACAAAAGTACCGTTACGTTTAAATACATGGAATTTTTTTATTGGCCGATAAAAGGATTGTTTGGAAGGTGGCCCCAGTCATTTCGCCACCGTTAGTGGTCAATGTGTTAATATTCAAGTACCATTTTTTGGGTAACATCTAAAAACCCACAGATGAATTTGAAAAAATTAAAGATTTGAGGTTTAGTGAAATTATTAATAGGATAATTACAGCTACAATGAATTTATAATCCTAACCACCCCAAATTAAATTCATTCGCATTACAGGTATCCGTTAACACAGAATATGTATGCTAATCCTCCAGTAATAAAATCATAAGGATGTTGACTCTAAGAAAGTCCAGCATAAGTGGCTTGTCTATAAAGTACCAAGAAACTGAAAATGTGTTCTCCATTTGTCTGATCAGGACATTTTATACAAGTGGCGAATACTTTGCCTTCACAGAACAAGACGCTTGAGCCAGTCTACTAGTTTTCTGTCACCACTTCTGGTGTGATGAGGTGAAAGAATTCCGTTTACAACACGGACACAAAGATGACTGAAAAAGGTGGGACTCATCGGTAATATGAAGCAATGAAAAGCTTTCTCTATTTTGAATACCCAAGTAGTCGCTTGTGAAGTGCTTACTAGTGGAAGAACGGATTTTCGGGAGCATGAGGGAGTGACACAGCCAGCAAAGAATGTCAGTTGACCATGTGTGAAGAGACCTAAACGATTTCAATTCAAAACTAGCTCCCAACTGTCTGCTTCATTAGGTACGGCACAAATTTATTTATATGAAAGGGCCTCCTGGCAAATTAAGTGCCATTTGGGAACCTATCACAATCAAAGGTGTTGAGGTTGGTTTAATTCTTAGATATCAGTTATGTGAGGGACATTTCAACCACACTACTCTATTCCTAGACGGAGTATAAATACAGGGTGAAGCAAGTAAGAGTGGCTCGTGGAACATAGTTCTATGTTGCAAAGAAACGCGGCAAAGGCATGGTACACTAGTCATATAGATGTTGAAAATGACTACCATTCATCTCTTGGCACCTTTGGGCCTTGGTCAGAAAATGGCGGAAGGCAAATAGAGTGAGTGAATTTTAACGTCGCACTGTACAGCTACACGAGGGCTTTTGGCGATGGACCTCGTAATTTGGAACCATGGTAAAGTGCCGAGGATGACACCCAAGCTGGCTCCCCCTCTCCATACTACTCTCGTTTGATCTTTCGACAGATTTAACGCTCATCGTGCCCTTACACGGCGGGTCTGTAGGGGTACTGGGCTCGAACTCATGACATGCCTGTCATGATGAGATACTTTGTCCACTTGGCTACGAAGCTGGACCACTAAAATTGCAATCACATCACAAATGTTCTGCTAAAGCCTTGAAGACTATAAGGGTTGCTGTGATACACCTTATACTTGAGAGTTTCCCACAAAAAGTGTTCGCACACTGACAGATCAAATAATTTAGTCAGCTAGGGCCGAGATCAGACTTACATATGCTAACAACTATGTCAAAAGCGAAGATTGTGTAAATGTAATCCATGTTTCGTTGGAATGTATGGGCAGTTGCACCATTCTGTTGGAAGTTACTGTAAGCATTTCTCTCCTCAGTTAATGATGCCCCAAATGGATTCAAAATATTTGAAATGTAACGCTCCGAATATACCATCTGCTGAAAGATGGCTTTAAATGATTCTGATCATGCAATGTGATGCCTGGTGGAAGTTACATGGATTCTCTATTGCCCAAAGCATGCCATTCTGTAAGTTGACATAACCACTCAAACTCACACTGACATAGCCGTCACTAAGACCTGAACTGGTTTTGATACCCATGTGCGCGTCACATTCACTTTCCAATCGTATACATTCATCCGGGTCACTTTTATTCCCCTATTTGCCCCAACCTATAGAAACGAGATAATACGACAATATGTGGAGATTATACAAATTTATAATACAAGACCAATATCGAATCTATATCCTTTATATATTAAACCTTATTTTCAAATTTAGAAGATAAGTTTGATTTAATTTTGCGTAATGCTATTTAAAGACTGTGACAAAGGCGTGCCTTCACTACGAAGGATCAAATTAAATTTAAAGAAGGAGTTCTGATAAATAAGTTGCACTTGCCCCTTTGTGTACAAGAGTTTTCGCACAAATCTTCTGCGTAATCTGCAGCTCTGATCAATTTCTCTTCCCTCGATGAAATTGGCAGCCGAGTCTTGTAAATTTCCTTTGCACCTTTCCTGCAGCGTATAAACATTTCTTCTTTCCTGTTGGAAAATCAGTATAGATTCAAAAGAGGAAAGAAGGCCTTGCATGAGAATTGAAATTACTAAACAGTTTTGTAAAATTAAGCATTGGATGTAAAAATAAATTTCAGTTTAATCTAGAATACTAGGAAGTTCTTGAAAAAAATGAAGTTGAGAGTACCAAGTATATTTGTTATAATTGAAAACTTAATGCCGTTAGTTCAAATCTTCATGGGATCCGATTTTAGAGCTTCAATCAGATAAGCATGTCTATTCCCGAATTTATGCTTTACATGCAGGTTTTTCAAATTATTAGTTTCAAAACCAGTTAAATTTTACTTGTTTCAACTGCATTTTCCCCCCATAAGTGTCTTGTGGAAGGATTCAAGTTCCGTTCAACATTTGAAGCCATGGTCTCATCGATAGGATATTAAAGAAAGCTTTTATGAACACTTTCTATTTGATATTTGAAAATAATTACAACGATATTCAGTTTAAAAATTTAAATTACGTTGTAAAATATTTGATTACCTCGCAGTCACGTTGATTGTTGATAAAAATGTGTTAAATTCTAGCAACTCTAGCCATTGCTTTATGACAACCGTTCAAATAATTTCCTATTATGTCAATGAACGTTGTAGCCTTTTGGTTTGCGTTTCGATGTTTTTTAATCGTGTTATCTTTATCTAGATGTCAAAAATACAATCGTGAAATTCGCCACATACTGAAGAAATTTTTTTTTAAAAAATTGTATCTCAGAAACTTAATGTTTTCATTGATGGCAAGCAAGTTGGATCAAGTGTTTTGGCAGTGTAATATCGGCAGTTGGTTCCAAAAATACCACCAACCTATTTGTACGATTTATTTACGGTTCATTTTAATTATATCTCCATTGCATTGAAATTTCTCGAATTTACGACTTTATGCCGTAAATATCGTCGTTCTTCACCGGAAAAGTCAAACTTCGTCAACGTGATTGCGAGGCAAATGATTGAGTTACATTAACGTTGCTCTGTAAAGCAATACGAGGGCAGTTGGTGACGGACTTCGTAATTTGAACTTAAGTCAAGCAATGATAACTACATCTGAACAGATATTCACCATCCCAGGGGTTCTTGTATTGTGTTCCGTGTATCCCGGGGGTCTCCAGCCCTTTTCTAGGGGTCCGCGAAAGTTTCATTTAATGTAAAGATTTCTGATTTACAGGTCACTTAGAAAAACAGAAAGATGAGCCATTCTAGACAAGATCACTAAATTTTGGCAAATGAAAACACTTTACTAGCTAATTAGTTTGATATCCTGAACCTACGTGCCAAAAGCTGCTTGGCGCGATGAAGTATCATGCCAAGCTGCGCATGTCTTTGGAATGGAATCCAAGATGGAGGCGTAGCAGTTAGAGATCGTCAGAAAATTTATTTTAAAGAAAAAGTTAAAACGAAAGTTTAAGAACCGTTGCTCCATCCTTACTAGCCCAACACACCAATGGGAAGACATTGAGCCTTGAAAGATTTAACACATGCATCGGCTTCTACTCTGTGGGAATTCAGTGGAACTGCGGCCACTAGTTCGTATCCATGACCACTAGACTACCACAGCCCCGCGATTGCGAAGCAAATGCGACGATTCATAACTTTAAGTAAAATCTTTTCATAGTTTGAAGCCAAAGTGCGCGAAATTATTCTGAATTAAATTTTAGATCTATTATGACAATTCAAGAAGAAATAAATGGATGCAATCCAATTCGTTAAATAGAATCCAGTCCGATGATATTAATATTTCCAGAAATTATTGAACATACAGAATTTCTCATTTATTAAACTAAAATTCTATTTTTCATAAACCCTTAATATGTTTGAATATCAATTTACTCGGGAGAAATAACTGCAACACTTTGCCGACATAAACCTACCAATTTCTCAATATGTAGACAACTTAATTTTAGCAAGCAAGAACATTGATCGATATTTACTCGCATATTTTCTTCAGATCTTTTGCTTTTGTATAGAGTTTCAACAAGTGACGTTTAGCCTCCGACAGTGGCATTCTGAAGTCCGAACAAAGTAAAATATGTTTCAAACACGAGTCGATTTCAGAAGTACAGTACCCCGCCTTACTTTCTGACAATGTTTCAGTTGTCATCCAGAGACCTAAAAAAGTCAAACGGTTTATTAAAGAAGCGAACGCTTACAAAAAGAACGAATATTTTCGAATAAATTTCATACCCAATAAAAATGTGATTGATAGCCACATATTGAAATTCTTCAAAATCTTGGTGATCGATCAATTCGGATTGAAATACTTTTGTTCGTGAGGCTAAAGAAAAACATGCATCGGGAAAACTACATAGGCAGGATAATGCTAGTATTTGCCACTCTGCGATATTGCCCGAAGAGAGAATTTCCCTTCAACAAGTAGATCAGTTCATGTGATGTCATTACTTAAATACGTGTACGCTTGATTGCATGAACATATAAAACTGGGGCCCTGCCAATTATACTAACTGCCTCGTCAGCTAGGTGGAAAGGATGGTAACTTCGTGATTGGAGAACTTGATTCAAGACGGGATTTCAAGACCAAAGAAAAGATTGATTGTTTACTAAAGGCTCACACTGGGTCAATACTGATTTAAATTTATTGTTTAGTATCACACTTCGAAAACAGCACAAGGGCTATTGGTGACGAACCTTATAATATTGAGCCTCAGGTAACGAAGAGGATAATTAATCGTTAACCTCCACTCTTCGAATTTCACGCCACACCAATGAGCGTCTGTAATTTTAAAGTGTATCAACCAATCTACTCAGTAGACCTTCACTTGCACCAGGAATCGAACCCATTAATCGATAACACTGGCCAATGGCTTACCTGCATGACCACTCTGGTTTCACAGCCACTCTGGAGTAACATGACGCAATTTTGAGCCACAGTCAGATAACCAGGATGACACCGAAACTGGCACCTTATATCAAAATTTTCATGCTACGCAAAAACCTCGATAGATATAATGGGGATTGGTCTCTCTAAACAATGGGCCTTTAGTGACACCATGACTCGATCCACGATTCAACAGAAACAACACCGGCCATGACTTCAGGATCGTGACCACTCAGCTACCGAAAGCTCTTGATGGAAATAAATTCTTACAACCAAAATAATCCATTACAAGGATATTAAAAAATTTCTTCGGCAGCAGTAGTCTATTCATTATGGTCATGAACTCGGGGCCGGTGGGTTGCGGGATCGAATCCTGATGCTACTAAAGACCTATCATGTTGAGGTGGCTGTTACTGAAGCTCAATGTCCTTCTGTTCGTGTGGTAGTAAGTAGAGAGAGTGCTTGCTCAGGTGTCATCCCCGTCACTTGACCGAGATTCAAAGTTACGAGATCCGTTGCCAACTGCTCTCGTGTTGCTTTTTAATGCAACGCTAATAAAACTCTCATTCAGAAGACCTCTTCAGGTCACATGGGTGCGAAATGACGGTGAGTGGGGTCTCTAATGAGTCGAGTGTTTCAATCCAGGTGCCAATGATGACACCAAAGAAGGAACTCTTATATTTGTTCAAGCTCAAAGTCCTCATGTTGGTGTCGAAGGGAATTACGGTATGCTCAGGTGTTGTCCTCATTCTTTGATCGTGGCTCGAACTTACGAGATTCGTCACCAACAGCCTTAGTGTAACTTCAAAATGGCTACATCAATCAATCAATCAACATTCCTCATCTTTGATTTTTTCTTTATTGAGAACATTTAGAAATCCCCGTGCACCACAAAGCATCACACGGGGGCTTACAGAAGTAAGCATGAAGCACACATTACCAAGGAATTTAAAGTCATGAAAGATTACAATATAAACATCCCTGCCATTTCCGGGATTCGAACCCAGGCCCTGGCACTGTTAAGGACTATTGGTAAGGGATTTCGTGGTGAAATGTTAAGAACTTCTCATCTGAAGAAAAAGATATTTTTGATAGCTAAATATTTACTTCTTTACGAAATATTTTTAATTTTAGCAAGAAAAAATAGAATCCTGGAAAAATATCACATTAGAATACTTCAAAGGGGGCGTTGATTTTAATTCCCGTCGCTCCGTGAAGCAACACAAAGGTTATCAGTGAAAGACTTTTGAATCATTATCAAGTGATGAGGAAGACACATTGGCTTGCAAATCCCTTTTCAGATTTCCATGCCATACCAATGGAGGGACTTGTAGCCTCTACAGATTTGGCGTATACCAGCCCCTCTACAAGGCGAGTCTTCAGTGCCTATAGGAAGTCTACTTTCAAGAGCCCTCGTGTTTTAAAGTGCCAAGTTAATAAACACTAACTCACTCAGTGGTACTTAAGTTCCGAATCCGCAATTCGACAACACCGGTCACTAGATCGTAACCATGAAAACTATGCAATCATTTCCATGTAATTCCAAAGCACACAACACAAGGATTATTTTGCAGAACACACTGTAATTGTGAACCATGGATGAAGTGAGGACGCTTGGGCTTGCATCTAACTCTGCAAACTTGTCCACTACTCCAACGGGAGGACTTTGAGTCACGACAGATGTAAAGGTCATCAGCCTCCCTATTCAGAGAGTCTTCATTTTCCGACGGTTGATGGAGCTTTTGTTAGATGGCAACGTGACGAGCTTATTATTACATTTATATATATTTTCTGGAAGATCTCACATTCAATTTCATTGGAAATGCAATGACTTCCATTGTACCACACGAGGCGTTTTTAGTGGGGTGAGTGAAGGAATATTAACGTCACACTGTTCAGCTATACGAGGGCTTTTGGCGACGGACCTCGTAATTTTGAACCAAGGCCAAGTGAGGAGGACGACACCTGAGCTGCCACCCCGTATCCTAACTACCACATCACACCAACAGGAAGAATTTTGAGCTCTCGACAGATTTAACGTGCATCGCTCTCCTACAAGGAGGGTCTTTAGTGGTACTCGGCTCGAACTTAGGACATGCCTGCCATGATCCAATACCTTGACCACTCGGCTACCGCGGCTTCGTGTTTTTAGTGGAGTGAGCGAATATTAATTAACGTCGCACTAAAAAGCAACATGGGGGCTATTGGTGACGAACCACGTAATTTTCAATCATGGTCAAGTGACAAGGACGACACCTGAGCTAGCACCTTTTCTCAAAACTACCACTTAACATGAACAAGAGGTCTTTGAGTTTCGACAGATTTAACGTGCATTAACTCCAAGGGGTCTTCAGTGACATAATCAATGGCCCTCATGAAACGCCGGCCAGGAGCTTGCGTATGTGATAGTGAGAGAGAGCTATATTTACATAAAACTATAAGACTAATGAGGGCTAACGGTGACGAACCTCGTAATTTTGAACCATGGTCAAGTGGAGGGGACAAAACCTGAGCTGGCACAGCGTTTCCTAACTTCTATATCACACTAACGAAAGGACGTTTGAACCTCGACATATTTAACGTTAATCGGCTTCCTTTGCTCGGCAGGTCATTAGCAGTACTAGGCTCAAACTCATGAGATGCCATCCCTGAGTCCGTTACTTTGAACATTAGGTTCAAAATAACGGACCACCACGGTCATGGTTTTTAATGGAGAGTGAGTGAGAGTTATGTTAACCGTGTTGCACCATAAAGCAACACGAAGGCTATTGGTGACGGACCTCGTAATTTTGAGCATCGATCAAGTGCCGAAGATTACACTTGAACAGTACCCCCTTCCTAATTATTACAGCACACTAGTAGATGGACTTTTGAGCCTCGGTATATTTAACGTACATCGGCTCCCTATACACTGCGTACAGTGGGCAGTTTTCCCGATCTGGCGCCCGAAAACCCTAAAAATGAAATGCGTGAAAATTGACAACAACCCACAATTCATGGTCCTCATAGGCTCCATAGCCGTGTTGTAATCAGTTTTTTTCAGTACGCGATTAAAAATATCCAACAGTCGACGATTTAGATTGGGTTTATTGGGGCTACGAGGAACATCTGTGAGCCTCATTTTCCAGTTGGAAGTTCTATCGTTTCGTCTGAACAAGATTTTGTAGCTATTGGCATTTTTCTTTGAAAATACACGTAATGGATAAATAACTTCTTTATTTGACTCTCAAATTAGGTTCAAATCTGATTCAAAATTGTAAAAATGTAACATTTAGCACAATACGTAATTCCCACAAACGCATGCCATTTTTTTGTTTTATTGGAGTAGAACTTTCGGGATGGACGCGGATTGATCATTGTAACACTTAAGCCACCTGGAGTAGATATGGACCTTTAATTTAATACCAAATTTAGCTGCTAAAGTAGTTTAGATAAGCATAGCCGGCTCGTGTCACTGGTTATACCGAAGGTACTTCAAAGTCAAGCTTATCTCCTCGCTCAGAAACATGTGAAACCACCTCTCTTTTCACACCCCTCTTAAATCTCGCCTGGTGTTTTTCGTAATTTGTTGATTCCCGGAAGGGAAATCTTTCCGTGTTAAGTGATTTTCGTTTTGTGTTAAGAGAACAAATGCATGAAAATACTTAGTAGTTTGTCTAGGACCGTTGTATTATTTCGTGATAACCGTTTTCATGTTAAACGTTTTTTACTGTAATTAAAAACTACAGGGTATATTATATATATATTTAAGAGACTTTTACGTGGAGCAGAAATAAACAGTTGCCTGATATGATAAGATTTTTATTAATGTTGGACTTTGTAGCTGCACGGAGGAAGTCAAGGTCCTAATGGTCAAAAGAGGAGGGCGGCACTTGTGTGAGATGGCATTTTAGTCTCCAAATATATATATCACGCCAATGCGAGAAGTTTGAACGTCGATAGATTTTACGTGCCTCTTAATGACATTCTTCATATGCATGAACCCATTATTCGAATTTTCTGACCATGACCACTTGTCTACCACAGCCATCTTTTCAATAGGGTAGAAATTAACTGTTGAAAAATATTCATGTAACAAATACACGATATTTTGGGGATAGGTCCTGGAATTTTGAAACTTGCCGTAGGGACACTAACGAAATAAAGGCGAGTACCTATTTTTCCTTATTTTCCCTTGCTACTAAAAGTGAGGGTGAGTGAGTGAATATTAACTTCGCACTGTTCAGCTACACGAGGGCTTTTGGAGACGGACATCGTAATTTTGAACCCAGGTCAAGTGACGAGGACGACTAAAAGCGAGGACTTTGAATCCCTGTAGCATTTAAAATGGATGATTTTTTAACCAAGTTGAGTTTTATGTAAACTGATTCCTGTTCAATCCCGACCGTCTCTCGATTACTGCCGCAATTTTAATCTGATAGTCAATATACTTTTTTTCGATTTTTTTAGAGGAGGGAAGTATAGAACATTTAGCATGATTTGTATGCACTGGAGACTCAATTTCAATTATCAACCTTTCGGAGGCTGGTCTTTTGCAGATAAAATCTGCTTTTCCTGAATGGTACTCTTGGCTGTGCTATCTTCCCCCTTTTTATGTGTAAATGACTGCAAAAACATTCCCCCCATCTGATAATAATAATAAGGTAACTCGCTATTATTGTTACCAATGTCAGCTGTCTGAAGGTGTCAGATCGAGACCAACGAAATTCATCGCGGCAAAGCACAAGATGTACTCCTTTCGCTAGTCGTAACTTTGTGCGAGTACTATTAGATGATTGTACGATTTGACTCTGTTCCACTCTAATTTTGAGGGAGAACACCCTGGAGGTTGACAGGAGTCTCCCACCCCCTCTTCCCTTTCCATCAATCTCACGAGGGGATTTGCGGCTTGATGGCTATTTAGAGTACACCTATGCCACACAGGCACTATACATTTTCAAAGAACCATGCAATATCCAGGATTCGAACCTAAGCCCTACGTCACAGCAATCAGCGTTACTAACCACTAAACAGGACAAGCCAAAAGTGAAATTTGCTGTTCATTGGTCAAGAATTGGGAACATTTGCCGTGCAGAATGAGTGAGAGAATATTAACGTCGCACTGATTAGCAACACGAGGGCTTTTGGCGACGGTCCGCGTAATTTTGAACCATGGTCAAGTGACGAGGACGACACCTGAGCTGGTACCCCCTCTCCTAACTATTGCCGTGCAGAAAGTAAGAGAGAAAAGAAATTTTATAAATCCCGCCATATATTCTGAACGAGTGAATATTAAAGCAGCACTATAAGGTTATATATATACACATGATGTATTGGTGGTGGACATCGTAATTTTTAAATATGGTCAAATGTCGAGGAAGACATCTGAGCTGGCACACTCTCCCCTAACTTATACATCGCACCAACGGGAGGACGATAGAGTTTCGTCATATTTAACGTTCATCGGCAACATTGCACAGTGGATCTTCAGCGGTACTAGGTTCGAACTTATGACACGCCACCCATGAGTCCGTTACCTTGACCAATAGCCAGTATAGTTAGAAAAGAAAGTTTCAGTGATTGACGCTTGTGGGTTTTGATATTATCGATTGTTTTTTCGCGTCTCACTTTGAAGCAACACAATGGATCTCATTATTTTGAATCGTGGTCAAGAAAACGAGGAAAGCACTTGAGTTGACACCCCAATCTATGGATTTTCACAAATATGATAGTGTGCTTAAAGTAGTTAGGACGAGGAAGAAACCCATTGGTAGGTTTTTAAACCACTGTGCCCCCTTATGGAATAACATTAAGTAGAAATTTTAACCACCCGTCATGTATAGTCAAGATCAGCAGTTTTCATTTCGGGATTCTCTTCAAATTTATCATCGTTCTTATTTAAATGAGCTTAAAAAAACAATACTATGCGAGAATCTAGCGAGAAAACAATTCACACTGCTTGCTGTACTTGGTACCGGGGTTGGCAATTGTTTTGGCTCGGAGGGGGGGGGGATTGGCATTGTGGAAAAACGGATGACACCAGAGGGCTCAGCACCTTTTTTAAATGATTGCATTCATTAGTTAACTTTGCCTCTCAAGAAATTGTGCCATTAAAATCAATCAAGTTAAATAAAGTAGTAGCTGTCTTATTCAATATATGTTCTAATTTCATATTTATACCTGCAATCACGTTTAATTTTAGAATATGTTTAATGAAACGAATGTACCCTACACATTTTTCTGGAATTTTTTCAATTCCTATTATTTGTTCACACTCTCCCTATACATCTAGTTCAAATTTTCAATCGTTGACAAAATAATTTCCTTTCATCCTTTCAAGCCCAAATACATTTTTTTAAAACTTGTATCGGATGCAACTTTATGTTAATACAGCTTTTTAAAAATATTAATTCATTAATTAAATTGAAAAATGAATAAATAGAAGAAAACAAAAATAGCCGAACAGCATATATACAAAGGAAAATCATTCGTTGTGTCCCTGTAGCGCAATGGACTTCTAATCCAAAGGTCGTGGGTTCTAATTCCACCTGAAATGGCCTAATTTCTAAGAATGTGATTTCTTGCCATTTTATTAGAATAATTTAATTAACGAATAAATAAATAGTACCAACAAAAAATTGTCCAACACCTTATATAGAAAGGAAAATGGAAAATTACTAGGGAAATCGCTTTGTATTTTGTCACTTAATATTGCGATTCTGTCATATGTATATACATAATTATATTAATTGTAGCTACTTGATAAAAAGTAACTAAAATAAAATGTTTCTTTGTTGACCGAAGTAGGTAATATAAAATTTTATAAGTGATATAACAAGTAATAATTTTTTTAAAATCAGATGCGAGAAGGCTTGAGGCGAAATTCTCATCACAGTATGCAAGCAAGTGTCGGCCAACTCCCCTCTATATTCACACTCTTGTTGATCTTCATGCAAGAAAAATTCTCACAAATATATGTTGACCCACATATAGAGAACATTTTCACTAGTTTTCTGACCGTCTTGGTCAGACGCTATTTGCCAACACTTCTAGCTTATTTCCATTCTTATAAAGCCCGAGTACTAAAAGTTTTGTATAAATAACGCTTCGCGCAAGAATATTTCATGTAAAAAGTTACTGAATTGATTTTAATGAATCACCCTTAACAGTTCAAATAGAATTCAATCATGTAATGTTGAGAAATTTATATTGAATTCAAATACAATTCTAGCCAAGAGCCAACCTTCTCCCGCATACAAACGCATCTCCAAAAATCATGAACTTCGTAAAATTCTAGAGGAGATTGCAATTTTTATGTCTTAAACACTCGTTTAATATTGGGAAACAATATTTTTAACATTTAACCGATATAAGATTTCATTCTTTGCATTCCAAATATTTTTTGCAAGACTTAATATTCCTCATTCAAAATACAACTGATTTAATGTAGATAATTAGATATAATTTAAAATTGAATTAGGTATTAAAATATTGGGGTCAGCTTGGAGATTTATTAAGATTAAAGCGACATTTTAACTACGGAATTCTTTTTCTGTTAGATTATGCTTGTTTTCCCCGTTTAAAATAATCTTAATATTGCTCTGCGTAGTATTATAAAAGAGCAACAAAAAAAAAATTCCCTTGTTAAACCCCTCCAGTGCATCTCAGCTGGTAGAAAATTTAATTGAGGTATATATATTAAAACACAAGATTTGAATTCGCATTGGAGCATTTGAAAATTATGCAACCGTTTGGGATTTAAAGAAAAAACCTTAACCATATTTTTTTTATAAAAAGGAAACTTAAACTGGTCCAAATAAATTTTTTTTTATTAAATATTAAGTTTCAAAATGATTTAGATGCAATGTAATTCCTATCGTTCAACACTGTCAAAATTGGCATTAAGACGATTCGCATCGCTTACAGTTCTGTGAAAGACTTCTGGTGTTTAGTTCTGGGACGGTTTTTGTCGTGAGCATCGTCACTTTCAGAGTGTTTACCATCCACTACCGGTGTAAAAGCCTTGTTTTCAGGTTTGAAATGCATCATTTTCATAGTTGCCACTTCTTGATACGTTCCTTTTTCTAAATTGAAGACGACCAACATAACTTTGCGTGATGCCATGTTAATCTCTCTATTTTTTGAGTTTTCATATTCTTCAAATATACACGCTTCTCCAAGGTGTATGTTGCACTTAAAGAGTGTATTCGTAGCCTCTGCATATACCCAACCACACAACACGTTCTTCAGTTTCAGATCGGTTGTCCATTGTACCGTTGCTGTGCCGCACCCCAAGTAAAATGCATCTCCATTGTCCATTATTTCATACAAACCGAATGATGTGAAATTTGTATAGGCATACACTCCATCGGGAGGAAACATGGTAGAAGTGTCTAAAGTTTGTTGCGTATATGAATCTGTAAAAGTTGTAGGGATTGGAATTTGAGTTGAATATTCATCGGACGATGGATCCGTCTCTATATCAAAAGGCGACGTTTCTGTAAAATACGATACCTCTTGGACATTTGTATCTTCGAAGTTTAAAGTAGTTGCAAAATCTGTCTCCTCCCCGAGGTAACCAGTAAACTGTGGCATTTCGGTAGTTACAGGCACTTCGCTAGCTATTGGTTGCTCATGTTGCATTGTAGTAAAATAGCCATCAGGGGGAGGAGTTTCGATAGGCATTCCGAGTTTAACTCTAGTTTTGAGATCAGTTAGAAACAAACGAATTGTTTGGTCTCTTTTTAAAGCATAATTCTTTGCAGGAGAGAACCAAAACTTCTGTAGGATGTCATTAGTCTCCTTCTCCAGTTTGTTACAGATGAAATCATTTCCTGTGGCGTACAACAAGACTCGTTTTGCAAGATCTCCAGCTATAATTCCACATGCTTTGCGTATCATTCGAATAAAACATTCTTTCATAGCTATCGCAGATCTGAAATGAAATAAACAAAGTTCATGCCCTTTTTGAAGTACGTTTATGTTCAGTTAAATATTTCTAACCAGCAATTCAAATGCTATTACAGAAGTGAAATTTGGCACTTTTCCGCTAGCCAGGCGCAAATGTCGCCAATGTCAACCAAACGCGAGCCAAGTCGCCAAGCGAAGCGAATGACAAAACTGTCAACGGAATAAAAGTCGAAAGCGTTCAACCATAAACAAATATTAATAGTAAGGAAAACAAGTGCAACTATAAACCAATAGTAATTATAAAAGCAAAGACAGTTTTACTCAAAAAGAAAACTTATAATTAATCGTTTTTCCAGAATAGGGTGGTGTCCTATGGGTCGTGTGGTGTTTGCTCAAATGGATCGTTTACTCCTCGTTTCCTAAATTTATCGAGGAATTTTCATCTTTTCTTTAAACAAAAATTAAGATCGAAGAAAGGAAAACGTTGTTTTAAATGAATTCAGAGAATAATCGCCCCAAACGAACATTCCCCATATGTTTGCAAGAAATTTGGCGGAATTTTACATTATTTGACGATCTTTCGCTTGCACCCGGCTAATGGAAAACTTAAAATTATCAGCAAGATTGACAATATTTACCTAAATTAGTATTACAATATGGTTATAGTAATCGCTTATAGGGATCATTACTCCGTGATCACCTTTTCAAGTTGGCGACAACTCTGCTTGAACATTGGCGATATTATCAATATACAGTGGAGTTAAAATAAGCCTGCCTTGACACGACACATGTTCATTGGTGTGCAACAGTAAATAATGAGTACGGCTTCAGTAAATAGAATTCTTGATTCCGAGAACCAATGCCTCCCATGAAAGCATATAGTAAGCCAGTAACAAATATTCCATCTTAAGAGGCACTTGCCCCCATTGGTCCGAGAGATCGTCACGGCACACACAAAAGCGTTTGTACTGGAAAAACTTGCGAGTCTGCGTCCATTAGCAAATTCTAGATTTTCGTGAATATGACAAAAACTCTTGAGAATAACATAGGGAAAAATGGCAGTAAAACTGGAGATTTGAAAACATCGCCAACTATTTATAATTCTAGCAAATTGCGTTCTTTCTACATATTTGATCTTATATTACTTATAACCAGCAGGTATCCTAATTATAATGAAAGGACTTGTTTTTACATATTAATCTTGCGTCTCTCTCTCAATTTTAAAATCCTCAAATAAATTTCTAAGCATGCAGCGACTTTGATAAAAAAAATATTTTTTGAGTTGGTGGAAATTTAAGTTTCATATATTCGAACAAACACAGCTGTATAATTATACAGCGTTGTGTTACTTTGAATGCATAAAATGTAAAAATAATCTTTAATTCTATCGCTAAAAATCTGATGAATCTTAGCAAAATCTAGTGTAACAAAATTTTCAGAATTTAAATAAAATATGTGTACCCTTTAGTGATATTTATTACACTGTCGACCATTTTCGCTAAGCCAAAAAACATCGCCAAATCAAGAAAACGTCACCAAGTCATGTCATCGGTTCCGTAAACACGCGAATACAAATTCCTGCTCATGTTCCTTCTGTATCACTATCGGAAAATAAATCAGCGAAGATATTTTGAGTTAAATATTGTATTAAAACTTGTAAAAATGTTACTTCCGAGCATGCGCTAATTAAGATAATACGCGGGAATGTGATTTTTACTATTGGTTGCATGTCGCGGCATTTGGCGCCATTTTTCGACTTGACGAAATGTTCGGGTCGACGGTATAATACGCAAGAACAAAATTAGTAATTTAGAGGATTCTACATTTAAACTTAACATTCGTTAAAAATGAAACAATTTTAAATTATAATATGGGTACCGATCCCCCCCCCCATCTCTAGAACAAATAACATATCAATCCCTTTTCACACAAAGGTTGTAAAGAGAAAAAGAAAAAGCTTTCAATATTTCCGGTTCTCACAATCATTTAAAGGGGAAAATATTTTCCTGTGTGCTGAGCTAAGCGATCTAAAACCAAGTATACGAGGTATAATGACCATCGTCAAAACTGGAATTTTTTAAGTGTTAGAATAAAAAATTTGGAAACGGGAAGGATATTCGAGATATCTTGGAAAGTGTCCATGAAAGAATATTTATCGGGCACCTTGAAGTCTTAATGGATGAGCTTACCACCCATTACCCCTTAAAGAAAGTAAGCCTCTGAGGAGAATTCAATCAAATTAAAGATGAATATACTACGAAACAAAGTGTAAACAAAAAGCACTTACCGACAAAATTCTCGCACTTGAGTTGTAGGAGTTGAAAGAACCAAATCTACTGTCTTATAACCGCAAACATCTTCAACTGCAGGCGCAAATGAATTTACACACCCTGCATTCTCTAAATACACTAAAAACACATTCAAGAATTTTGAAAATATACCCGTATAATACATACAAGGTATTGAGTAGGAATTCCGAAATATTAAAGTTAAATAAATCTTAATAATAAAATTAACTTTTTGAAGGAAAAACTAATATTCAGAGAAATGTTAGAACTTAAAAGTAAAGTTGATTTTGCATTCTGTTTAATTAGAAGGCAAGTCTTTCAAATCCACATTCCTAAATAAGAGTAAAAAGTAAATGCAGGATAACGATATTAAATATGCTCTAGTTAATAGTAAAATAATATGTATTGATTAGGGTAAGTGCTTATTAACACCTCACTTATAAAGCAATGTAAGGGCTACTGGCTACAAACTTCCCTACTCTAAACCAGGTCAAGTGACGTGTGCAGTAACCAAGATTGCTCAAACTTCCACAGTACAGCAGCACTATGACTTTAGTTCCCACAATGGATTTAAAGCTTATGAGTTTACACATACTGGGTCTACCAGTCCATCTTCCCCCAGTCGCAACGTCCCAGTCATCGGATGTTTTTTGGACCTGGAGTTGGGCAGTTCAAGTCACCCTGCCAAGGTATATGCGAGTCATTCGTTACCAACTTCTTCCGCCGAAGTGGTGACCAGGAATTGAGCACTATATGGATTACAGAACTTAACGCCACTGGTTGATGTCATGTATCCATTCCATTGAGAGTGATTCCCAGTAAATCACGACTAGGGATTCAAACGTCAATGGCACACGAGTCCACTAGACCCACCATTTAAACAAGAGATTGCCAACAACGTCAACTGATAAAACGTACTGAAGATTTATATCAACTGTAGTAAGGGCTGGATAGACCATCTTATTAACGTATCGCTCAGAAAGAGTCCAATACCAAAAACAACTTTCTTCTCTAAAGTGGTTATGCTGCAACCCTTTCTTCCGTAAGTCACACGCAACAAAGGACAGCAATAAAAAAACTGAAGGACTGTCCCAAAAAAGCATTCTTTTTCGTCCCATCCGCTTAAGGCATGCACGGTGTTGCTGTGAACCGGTAGGTTAGTAGTTAAAATAAACATCCCTACACAGATAATTCAAATACTTCCACCGAATGTCGTTAGTGACATCAGGATGCAAATTCTCAACCATGACTTCTTTATTACCATCTAAAATTTCATCCTTTTTTCTCGGTATCACTTCAACTCAAAGACATTAAACTACAACCGCACATAAATGACTATTTTCCTTAATTCGGGTCTTGCGCCCAGCACCCATCAATCGAGAGTCTTATTGTCAATCAGCCAATCCACTTGCACTTCCCTTTATGGGAAGTTAAGGACTATGAGGAGGAAAATTTAAGAGCAATTCAGGGTCATTTGATAGCAGTGAGGGAGAGTTATTTCAACGTAGCACACTATAAAGAAACACGAGGGCTCTATTGGCGACGAATCTCTTAATTTTGAGCCTCGGTCAAGTGACGAGTACGACAAATGAACTCGTGCCTCCCTCTCCTAACTACCGCACCAACGGGAGGACATACACTCTACACGGTGGGTCTTCAGTGATACCCGAAATCAACCAAAATCTATTTTAAAATGTCTGCAATGTGAAGGTGTACGGGTTATTAGATCGTAACTGAATTTGTTAGTTAAACGCATTTTTATATAATACAGCTATTCATTTCAAATCATTTTCCATAACTATAAGGCATCAAAACGAAATCAAGTCGTGTGATGACATCCAATACAGAATCGTTGTTCAGAAGTTTCCAATAAGCAATAATGCTATTATTTGTATTTAATGTTCTCCGAAATCTGGGCCCTTCCTCCATTTTTCCACACTATAGTTCTTTAACAATTGATTGGTTTTTACCGACACTGAGGATTCTAATCTTATTTAAACTAACAGACCTGCATCAAAATTTGGACTCTTTAATTGAAATTAGTTTTCGACAAAAATAATTAGATGGACAATTAAATTTGCCGTGTACCTGACCGCACTAATTGGCCGACTTTCCGTAACCTAATCTAGTGTCAAATCCGGTACTTAGTTACTGTGGTTTCAGAGATTCATTCACTTTAATTTAAAAGTATACCTGGAAAATTTCAAAGTCACTTCGAGTTTAACTACCAAGATAACTTTAGAAAAACAAAACAATTGAGCAAGTATACACACAATCGTTCATTTTAGTTTCGCTTTATATTAATTACCCTTAAAGAATTTAAACAAAAAGTTTCCTCTCCTTAAAAATATTGCAATGAGCTCAGATTCTTTAACTATCGTTGTTAAATAAAATGGTTTTCAAATTTGTTCAAGAAATTTCTGCGTTGAATTGGAAAATTCACGCTTGTGACCTGAAATTCTATCACAGAAGTATTCTGTCGCATGCGTGTTTTACTGGCAGCATAACAAAAAGCACGAAATTAGCGGCAATTTTCATAGTTTTGAGCCCCGTCTAATTGTGTGTAGCATCCTAGCTTATACACCCTTGTAATTTCCACGCCACGGCAATGTAGTGAATTCGAGCTCCGACAGATTTAGCATGCATCAGTCTCTGCATCACGAACTGTACTCGAAACAACGATTGAACAGAATTGCAGCGACTACGAGTTACAAGATAACGACTATAGAGTACTTAAGTTATATTAACTAACTACCATACACCAACGAGAGGACACAGCCTCGACATATTTAACGTGCATCGGCACCTCTACACGGCTGGTCTTTAGTGGACCAAGTCTCGAACCCATGACCGTCCGGCCACGAATTCCAGACCATAACCCCCTGACAACTACGCCTAATAATGACTACCAAAACTGCACAGATATCGGAGAACATGTCTATTATATCAAAAAAGAAAGCAGAAATTTGAGCTTTGCTGAAAAGAAAATAAGCATCGTAGAGAAAAATTCTTGTTTAAATCCCCCCCGCCCCTTTTTATTTTTGGCTTCCTCAAATATAGGCAGAAATGACTGCTGAAACTGGTAAACGTTATCTTTCATAGTGCAATCATGGTTGTAAGGGATATCTTCATTGATGTTGAGAATAAATTTTTATATATATTGACATCTTAAGGAAGAATTTGAAAAAGCGCGAATAAAGCAGGACTTGAGACAAATTTAGTCTACTAACAAAACAATGACTCCAGAGCAAACAAATACGATTATATTGTATTATTGCGCACATGACGTGTAAAGTAAAGAGAATCGGAAGGGATTTTTTTTAAAGACTTGGTCAAATTTTTTACCGACTCATCCAAAAGAATTAAAATTCATGTATAAGACGAAATAATATGTAATTTCACATAAAATTTCAGTGTGTAGTAATATTAACCTTTACGAATTAGTGTTATTCACGGTGCACTATAAATCAAGTCGATGGCTTTTGAGAAGGACCTCGTAATTTTGAACCAGGGTCAAGTGGACACCTCAATCCCTCTCTAAACCTCCATACCACTAATCTATTAATTCATCTTCAGCAGTTTTCTCGCTTTGTAGCCTGTCAAAACCAATAAATTGAGATCTGTTGACACTCATTTCAGACGGG
Source organism: Trichonephila clavata (assembly GCA_019973975.1). Taxonomy (NCBI): domain Eukaryota; kingdom Metazoa; phylum Arthropoda; class Arachnida; order Araneae; family Nephilidae; genus Trichonephila; species Trichonephila clavata. The sequence continues at coordinate 125,443 of BMAO01007387.1, forward strand.
GTGAGGGATATAAATATAATCCACTTCTCCCCCTTCCCAAGATCCCTCTGTTCAGCAGGTGAGCAGCAAGTTACCTTGTTAATACAGTCCGGCGACAAGATCATTGACAAAAGAGGCGACAGAATCACAGCCGAAAGTCCCAAAGCACAGGAGGTTATTTTCTTCACAACTCCATCCAGAGGAATATTTGTTTGCATTTTCAACCATGAACTTATTTTTTTTTAAGATTACACAACCCAACAGCTTTTTAAATGCCTAATTGCCCATGTATTCGAAAAGTGCTCTTCATCGGTATTTAACCTAGAAAGGAAGATTAATATTTATGTGCTAAAATTATTAAACGTAAGCTTTTAGTGGACGAGTCTGCTAATATAAATTTTTAATGCAATGCTAAAATACTTCGACCCGAGTTATACTAACGTCGCACTACAAAGCTGTACAAGGGCCATTCGTGACGAACCTCTTAAATTTCAACCATGGTCACGTGACAAAGACTACACCCGCGCCCTCCCCTAACTTCCCCACCGAGAAGACGTTTGAGCCTCGACAGGTTTGTGCATCAGCCCTCTCTGCACGGCGGATCTTCAGCGGTACTAGACCCCAATTCCAGACACTATATAACCACGAATCCATTACCTCAACTGCTAGGTTACCGAAACCTCCAACTTCAACCAGAAACTTGGAAAAACTACTTGTGCTTTGTTACCCCCCCCCCCCAGGCTAGAATCCCTTTCTCTCCATCTTTAAACTATTCATATCATTGATATAGATTTTAATTCCATTATACTGGTACAAGTCCAACTCATTTTAAAACGCAAGCAAAAAACAGATTCAATATTTGTTTTTTTTACCAAATACTTTTGTATATAGCAAACTAATCCAACAAATTTAATTAAAATTTACGTAATTTTTTTAACCCGAAAAGTGTTTAAGTTCTTTTTATAACAGTGAGAATTCTTTTAAGGAAAAATGAAATTTTATAAATCCAAAGGAAAAGAAAAATTAGTACTTACATCTTTGCCACGGAGAATCAGGTTTGCAAAATACTTCAGCAAAGACTCTGGATTCCATCAGTTTAGTCGTCTCGCGTGTTTGGGGTACCAATTTGCAGAGTTTTATCGTATTTTTCGTACACTGTATAAATCTTTGATTTTTCCTGTTTATAATCAAAGAGCAGGAAATGCGATTAAAATTAAAATATAATCACAACAAGTGTAATAAAGTGACCTAAATTTGTTAGCTCCTTAAGTACAATCCTTGTAAATATAAAGTGTTACAAATTATGATTCTGTGCATATTATTTAGCAGAAAGAGCGAGAAAAAGAAAACTAAATTTTTGCTGTCCGAAAATCTGCAATCTAAAAAATAGTTTATTAAAGTCTCATTTACAAGCAAATGAAAGGTTATTGACGATGACCCTTTATATTTTGGGTGAATAAGTGAATATTATCGTCTCGCTATTCAGCTACTCGTGGGTTTTTGGCGATGGACCTCGCGATTTTGAGCCATGGTCAAGTGTCAAGTACCACACCCGAGCTGGCACCCCCTCTTGTAGCTTCCACATCAACGGGAGATGTTTGAGCCTCGACAGATTTAACGTGCATCGGCGGGTCTTCAGCAATACTAGGCTCGAACATATGTCACGCTGGCCTTTCGTCTGTTATCTTGACCACACCCACATCTAATCTTGGATCGTGGTAAAATGACAGGGAAATGACCCGTGATAGCGCCCCACTCTCCAAACTTTCACTTCAACTAGGATTTGGAGTCAACCGATTTAACGTGCATCACATCTCTACACGGCTGGTTCTCATTGGCAACATGACTAAAAATTACGAGTCAACTGGGCCCCAAGCCCAGGGCCTCTTCTTCTCGACTCAATCTTTGTAAAACCATTTGCCGAATAATTTCAACGGCCAAATGTTATTCCAGAAAAATTGGGAATTTTGGAGGATATGCCAACTGGCTACATGTAATGACCGTTGTCTACGTACAGGCCTAATCTTACCACCACACATGTTAATCATGCAGTCAAAAGGCGGCAGTTTGTACGATTGTATTGTTTGTATGAGAATTTGACAACGTATGCTATGTATTGTCTACTTTTTAAGCGTCATAGGTGGAGCCTACATTTGTGCAGGGACCCAGGGCCTCGAGAAATCTTAAGACGTCCCTGTAACCAGGACCAACTTGCTATTACGGCCGCCTTGTCATTTTATCATAGTTCAAATAACGAGTACAACGCCTGAAACTACATTCTTTCTCCAAATTTCCATACCATGCCAACGCGAGCATTTTTTTTTAATGCGGCCAAATTTAACGTGCATTTCATTTTTATAAATTTAAATTGGCATTTTCTTCTAAATTAAACATTTTCCGGGTATGTAACTGATCTTCTGTGGATATATCCGAGTTCGGGACTCCACATGGTCGCGATCTCAAGACCAACGTAAAGTTTTCAAAATGAGTCAAAGATGGAAGCAAACCTACCCAATCCGGTTTATTCCAATTACAGGAAGCCCTTCGGGGCCCTTTTGTAGCAACAGACTTAACGTGCACCAGCCTCTTTACCCGACGGGTCTTAAGTGGCACTAGGATTCGATCCCGCAACATTCCGGCCACGAGTTCGCGACCATAGCCACTTGGCTACCTCGGCCATAGGATCTATTTTGGCTGCAGATGGAATTCATTACAAGTTATATTTGAAAAAAGGTAGAATTTAATTTCAATTAATGAGCTTAACATACCAATCCCCATGAGGCAAATTACATTGCAATTGAACTTTATAAAGTTTAACTTACTCGCACGCAAGAAGCTTAGTATTAACCTACCAGAGGGATTGGAGAAGATCAAAATGGGAAAAAAAGATGGACTGTACACAAAAATTGTGGCAAGGAGATTAATAAAGCCTGTAAAAATCTTATTTGCGCATAGGAAAATTGAGATTTTTAGATGCAAAGCATTCCGTGTGCCGAGTAACACTTGCCACAGAAAATTTTTTTAAAGGCGATCATCTTGCGTGTTTAAGCTCTAATTACTATTAAAATCTCGCCTAGGAAAAAAAATCAAACATACCTCTCAGGGAATCTTCAAAATTACCTTATTCGAACAACAAAAGCTAACATAACACGAGAAAAACAAATATGGCCCCCAACCATACCCTCCAAGACGTCACCATATGTCGCTATGTGCAGCCATCAGTAGAAAACTATTCCCATGCATGTTGAACACAACAGCATTTGGCATAATTGTTCGACGATATAACCAGCAAGTACACGAAATAGTACAAGATTCGAGTATCAAAATAATGATAATAAATGGACACAAAAAAGTAGCTTTTTGATCAAAACTGGTTCTTCCGTTATAAAGTCATGCTATTAACGACCTTGGCGAGTTATAAATTTAAAAAGTAAAACAAGGCTGTTGAATAAAAAAAAAATTAAAAATTAAATGCTTTGCCGCAACTAGTGAAATCTTTCGTGATAAGTCACCAACTTTGTACCAATACCGAAGTACTCATTCTTGTCCTTTTACGATATAGAATTCTATACCTTAGATAGATTCCATCGGTTAACTGTGGGTCCCATTTGAAAGAGTGCAACTGTGCGTGTCCCGAAAATCGAGTGATGACTAGTATACTCGTCAATTACAGCAAGTGTCGCTGGAGGATTAGTTTATTTCATAAAATAGCCAATTTTATTACGAATACTTATTGTACGGGGCTATAAAGTAATTAAGCTTGATCGTGGTTCCCAGAGACCGACGGTTCTACCGACCGCAAAATTTTCATGTATATCCATGAATTTTAGTAACCGACAATGACCCAAACACAGATTTACTTTTCTGACAAAATATTTTCTACCAGTCTTTACACCAAGAAAGTTCTGACTTTTGGGAAGACCTTTTTTAGAAGACGTTCTGGCCTTTCTGAAAGGGGTGCTGTAGGATTCATCGCAGTCCTCTTACCAGAAAGCACCCTTACCTTTCCCAACCCAATAAAGTAACCGTTCTTTAGGCTGCTCGGCATTGGCCATAACTCTAATGTCAGCCCATGATTGTAACATCAAACAGTTGCCATTTACACTACTATCATCAGGTAACTTCGGGCTAGCAGCCATCAATGGGCTCAGTGCCTGGTCGGCATCATGCATTTGTTCCATGTGGCTGACCATACCTGAAGAAACCCTATTATAAGTCAACTTTCAGACTTTTGCCTTTGCCCCTTTTAGGCTAACATCTAAAAAACGTTATAATCTCATAAATAAGTTCGTTCTATCTTCACCATCATATATAGACAACATCGTACATATTTTGCCAACTTCTCATTTTTAAATGATTTTTTCTTGATACAGAATAAGTTACTGTAAAATTCTGGTTTACTTCACTCCTAGCCGACGGAGAAATTAAAGTGGTGCCAAATTGTGCCAACCGCTTGTTTTCCTGTATTGGACTTTTTATCCAATATAGCGAAAAATCTTTGAATTGGTAACAAATAGGAGAATACGGTAAAACTGAATCTGAACTTAAACTTAAGCACAAATCAAATCTGGAATAAATACGAATAGAAAAACATCCGCATGATTTTAAGAATAAAATCCATTACTGTGCGTACTAATTGCAAAGCAAAATTGAACATTTCTTTATATGAAGATGTATTTTAAATTTAGCTTCTGGTCTTTGATTTTAAATGAAGACAACTTTGAAAACAAAGAAAAAAACAGAATGATATTTGCCTGCAAAATTTTTGTAAGCTCTTGACTTCCGTGTAAAATTTATAATAGGTTTTTTCTACAGGGGTCAGCTGTATCTTGTAGTCATCACACATAATCAATTGAATAAGGCACAGATTAGTTTTAGGAACAATTTCTCCGAGTTCCATATAAGGATTTTCATGTGCGTGAACAGGGACCAATAGTCCTAAAAAAAAGAAAAAGTTAGAAAGAATAATCTAAAAAAAAAAAAACCGCGAAAAAAAAATTCTTACCAAAACAAAAGGGCAAAAGTAACCACATAACTAAAGTTGCATCAGAGCACCTGAAACTGTTCTAAGAGTGTAACAAGAGAATTTTAATCAGCTATATCTAGAAAATGCATTGCATCTTTTTCATGTAAATAGATATTTAATATTTGATTTTTTTTGCTAAGCAACTTTTGAATCAATTTGGTTGGACTTTCTCAACTCACAAGCTTTTACCAGTATTTTTATGATTTATTGTTTGATTGGGATCCCGTCGTTTGTATGATTGACTCTGTGTTTAAATTTGGTTTTAGCAATATTGCATTATCATTTTCGGCTAACTCTTATATAATGATACCTTTACATATTTTTAAGGACTAGAATTCAAAATCAGAAAATCTTTGCTGATTAAAAAGTGTTCCAAGACTAACGTAGTATTTTTATCTCGCAGAATATATGTTACCATTTTTTTCTGTAATAAAAATGTTTTCTATCTTTCGTCTCATTCAAAGCAATGCCATAGCTGTGATAGACTTGTAACCAAGGTAACGGACTTTTGGCCGGAGTGTCATAATTTCGAGCCCTAGTCCCACTGAAAACCTGCCGTGTAGAGGGGCTCATTCATATTAAATCTGCGGTGGCTCAAAAGTCGTCCCATTTGCTTGGTGATGTAGTTTGGAGAGATGAGTGCTAGCTCAGGTGTCATGTTCGTCATTTGACCGAATTTTAAAGTTCAGAGTTCCGTCGCCAACTATCCGTATGTTGCTTTGTAGTATGGCGAAAATTGACATTCACTCACTCACAGAGTAATGCCAAAAGAATTTAGCATTGCAGTGAAAGATTGTTTTTCGACGGATTGCTTTTGAATCTTAAAAACGTAATATTACAAGCAGATATAAGAGGTTCACATTTATCATTATCCTTATATCTTATATTTGTTTGAAAATATGTTCCAAGTTATTTTATATTTGGTTAAGGTACTCTTAAAAGATATACTTTTAAATAAAAGCATTGTATAAATCTTTTCTTTGATTTTTCAGAAGATTTACTTTTGGTATAAGTATCGCTTCGTAGCAGGATGTTTCTTAAGACTTTAGCCTAGTGATTATGGCAACGAATTTGCGGTGAAAGGTCGTGGGCTCGAGTCCTTGTGCCACAAAAACCCACCTTGTAGATGGAACCAATGAAAGCAAAATCTGTCGATGGTCAATGTCCTCCCGTTGGTGTGGCGTGGTAGCTAGGAGAAGGGGGGCCAGTTCAGGTGTCGTCCTCGTCACTTGACCATAGTTCAAAATTATGAGATCCGTCGCCCAAGGCCCTCGTGTAGTTGAACAGTGTGATGTTAATATTCACTCACTCATTCCGCTATACAGTCTTTTTTTAATCTATAATTACCATTGCCATCGGGCAATTGAAACAAGACAATGTGCTGTTCACCTGCTGGTCAGTGGAAGCCTTTTTGCTTAAGAAACTGTAAGAAACTGTGAATACAACAGAATTCCGTCAAATGATTGACGCTTATGGGTTTTGACAGATTACACATTGTTCAGAAAGCAATTAAGAAAAACCTTTTGTTGAATTTTTGGACCAATTTCACCAAATTTCAAGTCGCCGTTTCGAAAAATCTCTCCAAATGCTGCCATCGTAGTTGGGCTCGAGCCTGCACGAGAACAGTTTTCTACTATTGGCTGCTTATCGCGACATTTGGTGACATCTTTTGATTTGGTGGTGTAAATGCGAGTTGCCCTTATAGTATGTCATTATATAACTCTCTCCCCCTCTTAAGACTTAATATCATAAACACTTTGGGGCCACTGTAGCCTCGTTGATCAGAATCGCTGAATTGTAAACGATGAGCGGGGATGAAACAATGGGCATCGCCCATTTAAACAACCAGACTATTGCAAGTTAAAACACATTCAGCTTTTAGTCATCAAGATAGTATGGAATGAGTGTAGAGATCAGCATTTTAACTCACGTATCCTTCACGTCACTTGACTTGGATTCGTAATCATGAAATCTATTGCCAATAGCCCTCCAGGACTTCTAATTCAACGTTTTTTTAGTTCAACTAGTCTGCATGCAAATTGGACATTAAATTAAAAGTCACCATCTTTATTATATAATTGGTTTGAGTTATTTTTGCACTACACTCAATATGAGGTCTATTACCTCAGACTTCATAATTCCAAACCCCGGTGAAGTGACGAGGACGACACCTTCATTTGAGAAGGGATACCCACGAGTTGGTAACCCTTCTCAAATAAACTAGTATTTTTAAAAATACCTACCTTATGCATATGTATTATACAGATTTAAATAAAGAATAAGGTAGTGAGTATGTACTAACCTCACCCTATAAAGCAACTCAAGGGCAAATGGAGACGTACCTCGTAATTTTGAATTTCACTAGAGTGACGAAGACGACATCTAAGTTTGCATCCTACTGTCGTAGCTTCCACACTTCATCAACGTGAGAACTTTAAGCCTAGACAGATTTAATGAGCTTCGGACCCCTCTCCACGGTGGGTCTTGAGCAGTACTAGTCTTGATCTCATGACACAACAACCCCGACTCCGTGAACTTGGCCGCTATTATACCGCGGGTCGCAATCGGGAAATAGAGAGAGTGAATGTTTATCAACGTCTCACTACAAAGCAACGTAGTTTGTATTAGAAACTGACCAGTTTAATTTTGAGCTACGGCCAAGCGGCGAGGATGGCACTCCTTTCTCCAAACCACTACTCCATACCAACGACAAAACTTTGAGCTACATCTTATTTAATGTACAGCACCTCCTTTACATGGTAATTCTTCAGTAGCACTAAACTCGAACCTGCGACAGTCCGACGTAGAGTTTTCATAATTTTGAACAGTGATCAAGTGACGAAAATGACACCTGAACTGCCACCCCACTCTCCAGGTTTCCGTGCCATGCCAACGAAAGGACTCTGAGCTACGACAGATTTAATATGCATCAGCTCTTCTGCATTGTAGACCTTCTGTGGCAGTATCTAGGCAGAGAGAGACAGAAACAGACAGAAAGAGAGAGACAAAGAGACAGACAGAGAGAGACAGAAAGAGAGAGAGACAGAGAGAGAGAGAAAAAAAATAGAGAGAGAGAGAGAGAAAGAAACAGAGAGACAGAGAAAGAGAGAGACAGAAACAGAGAGAGAAAGGGAGTGAAAGAAACAGAGAGAGACAGAGAGAGAAAGGGAGTGAAAGAAACAGAGAGACAGAGAGAGAAAGGGAGTGAAAGAAACAGAGAGAGACAGAGAAAGAGAGAGAGAGTGTGTGTATGTGTTAGAGATAGTTTATTTAACACAACGGGCAATAAACAATAAGGGAGATGTTTAGTTTTAAATGATACTCGAAACATAGATTGAGAACAATATATGCTCAATTAAACTGTAGTCCCCTACAGACATTCAGCAACACATCTGTAGAGTCAATGGGAGTATTAGAGGCTTCCTGAGGGATGGTTTTCCATTTGTCCTAGTTCTTCTGAATGTGACGGTAGCAGGGCATGCAAGGGGTGAACAATCCCGTCCAAGACTTGTTTGATCGGTGAGGGATCACAAAGGAGAACAGTAGCCAGTTACCTCTTGCAGAGTGTGTGGGATGATTTCTGAAGCGTGCGATTAGGAAAGAAAGAAGGTCAGATGTTGGTCTACAAAGGAAAAAAGGCCACAAATTGTAGGTGGATGCATCGATCAAAGCGGGATGAGATTTCTCTGGTCACACTGGCATTATTCTCAATTTCGCCAAATTTCCTTCCTTCAACCATCTTTGTCCCAATCATGGTGTATCAGATGAGTTTAGTTGGGTGTCATCAGCTAAAATTCGACTGAAGAAACAATGTGCCTTGTTAAACCTAGTCCTTCATAAAATTATCTGTCTACTGGAACTGCTTCCGTTAATGGCATCCTTGTATTGTTTGCTACTACCTCCGAAACACGAGCGAAGCTAACGCCATATCAATGATACGGGGCCCCCAAGTTAAAGGGGCCTCAACATGTGTAAGCAAAACAATCCTAAAATGTTAAGGGGCCGCCAAAAGAGTCCTTAAGGAATTTTAACACAGGGCCCACTCAGGACTAGCTACACCAATGCTACGAAACAAAAAAAAAAGTAATTTTACAATGTTTTTCTTACAGAAATAGCATCATAGGATTGCCCATTCTGTATGATCTTTCCTTACTCAACGAGGCATGGAGAGTTGGGCATTTCATATCATATATATCGGTTGGAGAGGTGTTCCTTCCCTGAAATTTGCTTAATTTTCTTATCATTCCTGTTTGGTGTTACATATTCAATGTCACAGTATATATAGCATAGGTTGCCTGAACTGATCTTGCTGATACGAGTCGATCCCGATTTAACGAATTCATTGGAATTCATTCGCCCGAATTAGCGAACATTTTGTTTGCTAATTCGGGGGCATTCAAATATCGGGGGGGGGGCAATACAAACAAATTTTTGCTTTTATCTTTTGGAAATTTTATACAATAAGAAACTACACAAAAATATCAACAGTTAGAACATACACCCTTTTTGTTCAGTAGCTAAAAATACTGTGAGTGAATTATTACGCACCAGTTAATTGGAAAATTTAAAATACTGACTAGTAAATGTTTGACAGTCTATTTATAATTCCTGACTCGAAAGTGTTCTTTTTTTATTTTATGCAGGGAAGAAACTACTGCGTCATTTAGATTCTGCTGCATGATGTATGTTTTCAGTTTTCAAACAACGTAAGGCATTAGAAAACAAAAAAGTTTTGATAAAAATCTCAGAAAAAAACTTTCTGTCCCATTCAAAACTCACGCGATTGGTTACACTTATAACTCATTAGCAACTGCAAAGTCTAATAATGGGTTTCACATTTTCCCGTCAAAATTTCAAGGAAAATCTTCTTCTGTGCGGGATAAAAAGAATGTCATTCGAAAAGAAATCCAATTTTTTCTAATCAAAAGTAGTAAAAAGTTTTCGGTTGTTGAAATAATTCATTAATTCGGGGTTTATTATTCTTTAAATGGTTTTGGTCTTCATTTAAAACGAGGAAATAAAACTCATTAAAAAAATCGATAAATCGGTGTGCGACTGTGTATAAGTTTTATTTATATGCTCAAGAAAGTAAATATTAAAATTTATCTCTGATACACGCATAATTTGGTACTTCGAAATAGAAATATAAATCCGTACATCACAGAATATTTTGGGGAGATCTTAGCTTTTATTTCTTTAGAAACTTATAAAAAGAAAGATAGATGGGGTAATTTTTTAAGCAGATTGGAAGTTATGTAATTTTTAAATTGCATATTTAAGAAGGTAAGAGGAGCCCTGGAATTCCCAGTCTACCTGACGGTAGACTAACTACCAATGTACAATTTATAGAACTGTTTAAATTGATTGTTCAAATTGTAGTTACATGTTTATATATTAAAATAGTTCTATTAATCTATTCTTTTCTTCGCAAAATTCGTTCTTGGAGCTCCTCTTCAGTTAGATTGATCAAGTACTTAGATTTTGATAAACCTGCAGCGCTTGCAGCTTCCTGGAAAGTTGAATACTTGATTGTTTTTCAGTCTTTGTATGGGACGCGATGCCTTTCTTCTCACACAACGATTCCAGTCCAGGAAATCATTGCGGTATTTTTCTGAGAGAGCTTGCTAAAACAAACTATCGCTACCATTTTTGAGACATTATATGAAACGAAGTACATGATTACCGATTCACCGAGTATGACAGATGCAAAATAGGGGTTGCTAACTTGGCGAGCTACCTTGGACATTTCGATAGTACGCAATAAATTTTTAACGGCATCACGAAAAACTTTTCTTATATAGAGAGAGAATAGTTAAAATGTATTCAATTAGTTTTGCATTACTTGTTATTATTGATTGCCTAATTGTTTTTGCCTTTTTGCGATTTTTGTAAAAATTTGACAGTTTTTTTTTATTATTTTAAAGTACATCTCACACACTTTCTTTGCTAAAGTATTAAAAAAAGAAACTTCACTTATTGAAAATTGAAATACATATTTAATTCATTTAAAATGTATTCGAGTTATTATTTTTTTCATTTGCAAATTTCGTTCACTCAATAAATGTATTTAACTGTTTTTGTTGCACAGCACATCACGCTTTCTTTGAGCAAATAAAAGAAAGAGAGAGAAAAGTATTCCTTCATTTATTGCACGATCGATTAGTGCTCTAACTACCTCTCAACTCTGCTTCATCGATAAACAGTATTAAGCATCACATATGAAAAATATTGTTTCCAAGTAACAACAGAACGACGAAACAGTTAAAAAAAAAGACGTTAAATATACAGAGTAAATGTGGCTTGTGCGTTAATCGAATTTCAGAAGGCAAAAAAAGAAAAACATTTTATCTGAACCATTTTCTGGAATAAATTAAAGATTTATTCCTAAATATTTCTGATGGTTCAACTTCTCTATCCCCATTTCCATTTGAATAGAATTTTGAAGTTACAATTCAACGAACACGTAGTTTTGGAGGGAAGTAAAGTTATGCAACGTGACGAAAAGAGAAAAATCGGATTTCTATTACTGGTTTCTCTTTATTTTTTCATTATTCTTTTGGTAGGATAAGAAAATCGTACCGGTGTTGAAAAAGTATTTCAGATTTTCAAAAAGAGTTTGGCGTACGGATTGCGAAAAATTTCTTAGGTTTATGTAAATCTTCAGTGAAAAGTAATTGTTAATTTCTAATTCTCCACCATGTAAAGATCCATTTTGAGTGATTCTTACTTCCTGGATGAATATAAAATTTTCACAACCTCTGCTTAAAATGGTTGGAAGAAGATTTTAATAAAGGATAAAAACAATGGTTTTTTGTTTCAGGATAGGTCTCAAAATATTAATATGCAAGTTGCTGGTTACATTTCTTTCAGTAAGGTAGGTTTATAATTTATTCTTATATCCTAAATCTCAAACATTTCTGAATGTATTTCTTTCATATTTTTTAAACATGTTATATAAAGTATAATAAACAATCGTGTAGCTAGTACTAAGTGGACTCTGTATCTAATTTCCTTGGGAGCCCTTAACATTTTAATATTGCTGGACATTTTGAGGCCCTGAAGTTTGCAGGCTCCGTATCATTGATACGGTGGTAGCTATACGCCCCTGATAATAAATGCAATGAACAAAGGATTTAGCTCTAACGTCAATAGTTTTATATTTTTAAATTTGATTATTATGAGCACCATGCATTTTATAAAATTTTTTGTAGGAAAATGTGCGACGAGCCACAACTTTTTGGTAATTGTAAATGTATTTTAGATTTTAGTCATTGCCAATATAACTGTTTTAAATATGCCGTATAAAAGAATAATTTAAATATATATGTTTGAATTCCATGTAGAGTGTTTTGAATTTCGTTACAATTTTCAGCAACTTTTACCTAAAATACCACATTTCAATGAATTTAAATGGTCATATAATTTCCTGATTAGTGTTTTTTTATTAATTAAAGTCATAAGCACCAAGAAAATAACATAAAATTATTAATCGCATGATATTTTAGATGACTTGTCTTTGAAAAAAAACGTTGGCATTACCAAAAATTATTCTAATAAAGCAGGAATATATAATAGCAGCTATTGATTTATAAGAAGTAAAAAAATTTTTAGTAATTTATTAGTGTTAGCAACTAACCCAGCAACAAAATATTGTAAACTTTACTTATGAATGAATTTTTTTGTTTCTTACATCAATTTTTCAACTGATTTTTTATGATTCAGCAGTGTTACATTACAGATTATAAATTTATAAACCTACATTGCCAATAATATTTATTTCACATAAACTATATATATAACCACGCAATGGTAACTATTATTTATTAAAGGAGAATGATTTAGGTAATCTAAAACTAGAGTATTCATCGTTGTAAAAGTATAAATACTGGTACATTTTAATCCTTACCTTTTCCATTTTTATCAGTACCGTTAGCTGAGTAACAAAAAGCTGATTAAGAGTACACAGTACCCTACAAATTTCAATAATATCATTTTTTTCGCATTTTCTTGTGGCTTATATTATTGGGAAGCTTGCCACCAAATTTCAGAGCTGCTAGCAATTTAGTTTTTAAGATATTCAAAATTTTCTGAGCTTTGCTTTGGTTTCATTTTAAAATATTTTTCCACTCTTAAATTGAATTAATTAAAAAATATTTTTGAGCACCTTTCAGTGTGAAATGTGTGTGTGCTTATTAATTTCAATTTTCATTGCTAAAATCATTTCCGTTTGATTATGTTTTGAGTTTTTTGAGTTCTCATAATTATTTAATTAGATTAATTTTAAGGTCAATTTTCATTTTAAATAATAGTTTATATAACTTAGAAGCTTTTTTCATTAATTTTTTTCTTTTTGAGAGACTGCTACGTCCCAAACTTTCTCAGGTTGCCATGAGAAACAATATTTGGAAGAGATGGAATATACAACTGAAAGTACACATCTAAAAACCATTTCTTCACTGATACTGCAATAAGACTTCCAAATTCAAGTATTCAGACTACATTGAATATTTACATGAAGTGCTAAACTACATTATATTAAAATATGTTATATTACGGCATTTAAATTCTTGTGGGTGAATTTAAAACTTGCTAAACTTCCCCAATTTAAAACTAAAAAAATTAAATTTTATGTTCACACCTGGTGATTTTTAGCTTAAGTTAGTATCCTTATTATGTTGTACATAACTGATTTGTGTTTCAAAACTTTTGTGAAAACATTTTGTTAAGAATTAGCTGAATAATCTGTCGTCGCGTAACACATGCTATCAATGTTATGCAAAAATATATTTTGAATTTAAAAAAATGTTTTCAACCGTACTGAATTGGAGTAGAGTTTTCATATAGAACATAAATTGAAAAACAACATATTAAAAATTAGAGATTTACAGGTATTATAGTTTTTTTTTATGCCTTTGCAAACTTTATGCACTTTTCTCAGACTTTTAATTTTGAAGATGTAGGAGTTTTCTAACCCCTGAGACTTTTTTTCTGTTCAAGATAGAGTCTTGAAATTTTTTGTATATACCCCGAAATGTATGTTATATAAAAGTTAGTATGAATTAAGGTCTGAAATCACTAGTTATTTTTTTCAAAAATGTTAAAAATACTTCAAAAATTTTCGTGTTTTTTTCCTAGTTATGCTAGAAAAATAATTATTAAAAATCAACAAGGGAACAAATCTTCAAATCCATTCTAACTTTTGTTTCCAATAATCAAAGAAACATAAATCTCTTTGTATAACTTAAAACATTTAAAAGTTGAGCATTTTATAAAAATTTGAAAAAACTTCAAAAATTCTTAATTTTTTAAAATTGTAAGATAATGGCTGGTCAAACGGACTTAATAATATGATCTGAATATAAAATATTTTGACAGTTACTTTCTTTAGAAATTTTTTTGCAAAAGGGTATTGAAAAAGGGCCTTAAACATTATATAAGAACTTAAAAATTTATATAGCATTAGAAAACATAATATAATTAAAAATTTATTTCTATTGAAAATACCTCATTTTAGCTTCTTTAAAGCTTTCTAGTGCATTTGTTATGTATCCGACTACCCTAAAATTATGAATTTTGCCAAAAATTGAGAAATTTATATATTTTTTATGATTTTATTTTATAAGGCCATATTAATAGCTTTATAAAAATACCAAGTTCATTATTTTCCGTTCACTAGAGCAAATGCTACAAGTGTTTTAGTAAAAACAGATGCCATTACTTTAAGTAAGATGCCATACTTTAAAATGTGTTTTACTCAAAATGTGTTTTTTTTCTGTCTTGAAAATGCTGAAACAGGGACAGCGATTGCTGAAAAAGTTTTGAAAATAATTAACTGAAATTTTTTGTGAAATGCTGTAACCTTCAGATTTATCAATCACTGTTTTATTACAAAATTTACAATCTCTTATGTTAATATAATCACTGCTTTCTTAAACAATTTCATATAATAACTAAGATAAAGTCCTCTAGTTTTTGTAAAAATTAGAATATCTCTTATCCTTATGGTCATTTTAAAAATGAATAACATAGCAACACACCAGAATTGAAAATTTGTTCATAAACTTTTGGTACAAAATGGGCCTCGTTTATGTTATTTTTTGTAAATGTTTACCAATTTTTTTCCCATTTTAGTAACAATTTCTTTTTGTATTCTTAATTTTAGTATATTTTTCTTAAAATGTACTAAGCAAATCTAAAATCCACAAAAAAATCTCCACATCTCCATTTTTTTAAAAAAAGTTGTCGCAATTAGTCGGATACCTTAACTAAGTTGTTCATGTCATATGCAAGACGGTTGTTCATTTTGATTTGTGAATTTATAGGAATTTTTGCTCTCTGGCTGATAATGTTAACTAAGTATAGATTTAATGAACTGATGACTAAAATGAAAGATTAAATAAGTTTAATCTCAATGTTTTTTTAAAATAAAACAAACTTAACTTTGATGTATTTAAAAACATAAAATTTTGTCCGTCACCAAAAGCCCTCTTGTAGCTGAACAGTGCGACGTTAATATTCACTCATTCACTCACTGATGAAGTTACTACTGGCTTCGGCAGATGGCGCCCTCAAAATAGTATATCAATAGTATTAATATCATTTGTGATCCTCACGCTTCAACATGCTTTCAAAACACTCATATTTTGTACCCGTATATGAAAAAATGCGATTTTTTCCCTTACAATCATCCTTTCTTTTTCTGATCGATCAACCATTTCAGCAAA
Organism: Trichonephila clavata; assembly: GCA_019973975.1. Taxonomy (NCBI): domain Eukaryota; kingdom Metazoa; phylum Arthropoda; class Arachnida; order Araneae; family Nephilidae; genus Trichonephila; species Trichonephila clavata. The sequence goes on from BMAO01007387.1 coordinate 141,172, forward strand.
ATAAGACGTAAAAAGTACCATGTAAAACTGTGATAGCAAAATAGCCCTAGCAATGGACTAAATTCATGTGACGTCATAATCAAATGATAATTTTAAACCACGTGTTTTTAGCCAATCAAGTTCAAAAACACATGTGACGTCATAGTCACGATAAATGCAATTATCTATTTTCAGCAAATCAGTTCATGCACTTCGTTGTTGCCAAATTACGCTTTTTACAGAAACTTTTTTTTTTTAAAATTAATATTTGTCACTTTATTTAAAAGTACATGTATAAAACAAGACTTTTTTTTCTTTAATTTTAAAATCTTTTTGCAGAAAATTCTTTTTTTAATTTTGAGCATCTTTACCCAACTATGCAGTTTGAAATTTTACCTAAGTTTTACAAATAGAATAAAAAATACGAGCTATATAGATTATTGTCCGTTTTGAATTCAATGTAGAACACGTGTTTATATTATCATGTGACCGTCATGAATTTAGTCCATAGTAGTAAGCAAACGACAGCATAATCACGTGACCCAGTTTTCACGTGATCATGACCTCACATGAATTTAGTCCTCTGGCTTAAATTATATATATATATATATATATTACTTGTTTCGCGCGCGTTTAAGAAAACAGTAAACATCTAATTAAAAACATTACAAAATACTAATTTCAAACAAACATATGTACTTAACTGTATTAATGAAAATTTTTAATGAGAAGGATTGTGCTGCATTCTTTTTACAAGTATTGCTATATCAGGTGTAATTTTTGAAATCTCATGTCTCAATTCCGGTTCTACGCTTTCCACAGGCGATTTCTACTAGTTTTTGAAAATATTAGGTTGTAGTAATGGCTAAACAGTTGCAAACAATGCAAAACTGAATTAATATTCTTGATCGAAATACTTGTTCAAGAGAAAAGTTTTTTCATTGGAGCAATTTACTGATCTAGTCTAAGATGACACATCTTTCAATTTTTCACATGGCCTTTTCGAGTCCGTAACAGAAGCAAAGCTTAACTTTAAATAAGGGACCTTCGCGGACCCCCTAGAAAGGCACTGGAGACCTCCAGGGTCCTCGGACTACAGTTTAAGAACCTCTGGTCTACTTATCTTGATATTTTACGGATTTTCTCCTTAAATATATATATGCGTATGCATATGTTTCATGCATTTCAAATTCGAAGCAGTTTATTCGATTTTCAGAGTTTCTAAGAAACATTTATTTAAAATTCATGTTCCTCAATTCAAATAACAGAATTTTAAAGATTATATTTTTAGCTCAGTTTTAGAACTACCTTGAACGAGAACTTTTAAATGAAGAAATTTTTTTTATATATGTATATGGACTGCAAATATTTATAATATACAGACAATCCTACTCTAATTACATGCTATGCACATATATCTCTTAAATATACAACAATATAATATTTAAAAATAAAAAAACTGTAACGTGGAATGCACATATAACATTTCCAGTTTTAATAGTTCAGCTGGACACACACAAAGCTCATACACGGAATGTTATTAGGTAAATTGAAACTAAACTGTGATGTTAATGAGAGATAATAGCACAAGTAATAAATTTCTACAAAAAGAGTTTTCTAATTAAGCTGCATTTAACACAATGAATTACTCTTGTCATTAAATTCCCCACTTATCATCGCGATAATCCAGTTGCGATGATGCCGAACTCGTTGCCGGCGGATCATCAGTTCGATTTTAGTACCACTGAAGACCCTCCGTGTTGAAGGGTCCGATGCACATTAAGTCTTTTGAGGCTCAATGTCCTCCCGTCGACGTGATGGGGTAGTTTGAAGAGTTAAGTTCCGGTTCAGGTGTCGTTCTCGTCACTTGACCGTGTTCAAACTTGCGAGATCCGTCACCAAAGTGGCGCAACAGCCCATGAGGGCCTAGGCCTACTGAACCCAACTCAGTTTCCACGACCGTGGGCTCTGAGGTGCATGAGCAGATGTTCCGGTCAGGTGGTCAGTCTGTCGCGAAACGCTCAGTGTTAAGTTCCAGAGCCGGCTTGGTGCTCATTTTATCGACCCATTGAAGGGATGAAAGGCTGAGTGAACCTTGCCCAGTCCGGGGTTTGAACCTCGGACCTGTGGTGTGGAAGTTCGATGCACTAACCACTCAGCCACTGGGCTTCGATGTTAATTTAATCTGTGTTTAATCTGTTAATTTAATCTGTTACCTGAACCTTTATCCTACATCAAAACCATTTCAGCATTTTTAACCAATAAAATACAAATACAATTTATGTACCATTTTAAATTCAGCACTTTGTTTCAATATTCTTTATTGTATTTCAGAGGGGAGGAAGAAGAGTTCAGAGAAATTCTGTTCCGTGATGTTGCTCCTCCAAATTACGATTACCTGCGACCCCCCACAGTAAATGGTAACAACCATTTCTTTTGATTTAGAATACTAATAATTAAGTTTGTTTTTACTAATTCAAAAAATAACAATTCTAATTTTTAAAGTATATTTTATTACATGCAAGCTGTTTATAGCATTTTAAATACTATTGTATAAAAGCTATGTTTTTGCCACGCGCGCGCGTAAAAGGCTTCCATCGTTAGATTTTGATTATTACTGCTCTTCGTAGTTTTTTTTAATGAGGGGAGGGTTAATACATTTTTTAAATTATTACTATTGACCTTCAAAGGTTTTTTTTTTGTGGGGAAATATGTATAATACATTTTTTAAAATTATTACTATTACCATTCAAAGTTCTTTTTGTGGGGAAATAAACATTTAAAATTATTACTATTGCAGTTCATAGTTGTTATTTTTGTGGTGAGAAAATACCTTTTAAATAATTACTACTGCTGCTAAAAAAAATTTTTTTTCAGGGGAAATAATACATTTTTTTAAAATTATTACTATTGATTGACAAAGGTTTTTTTTTTTTTTGTGATAGACAACAATATTAAATCTGTGTTTCTTATGAAAAAAATCGGAAAATATCGTCAGATAGGTGGAAAAAAGTTTTTAGTTTACCTTACTGCATACTGGATTCCTTATAAATCATTTTGCTTACGAAAGATTTTTTTCTAAGTTCCCTTGACCATGAAAATTGCCATTCATAAGCATTTCTCATAAATTCTAACAGAAACAGATACGTTGTTATGCTTCTAAAGTCAATTTAATGGTATTGGCTTAAAGTTTTAAAAGGATCTTTTTTGTCTGTCCACCTTTATCTTACTGAATTATTAGCTCTATTGAACTCATTCCTTAATCATTGTTGACATTTTAAAGACATATGCTGTCAACAGCACTTTGTATTTTTTTTAATTATATTTCTTAAAAGAATTCTATAATTTTCTTATTTTTTTTTCACTTCGTTGAGAAGACAAGCGCTTAGATATCGGTTCCATTAAATTAAAAAAAAATATCAAAGTTTATGGTGTGAATATATATGAAGTTTTATGGTAATCACACACATATCAAGTGCATCCCTAGGGATGGAGTATTGTGAACGCGGTTAGGGTAACGCACTCGAGTCAGGAGTATCAGGAGTTCGAACCCAGTACCGCTGAAGACCTGAAAAGCAGAAGAGGCTGATGCACGTTAAATGTGTCGAGGTCCAGAAGTTCTACCGTTGGTGTGGTATGGAAGTTAGGAAAGAGGTTGCCAGTTCAGGTGTTGTCCTCGTCTCTTGATGGTGATTCAAATTACGAGGTATATCGCTAATAACCCTCGAGCAACTTTATAGTGTGACCTGAAAGAAACTCTCTCTGTCTCTCTTAGGGATGGACTGTAATAGTTCACGAGATGGTACATGGAACTTCCAGTAACGATGAGTAACATTCGTTAATATGCAAAGTGCTCAGCACACCTTTTAAACGGAATTTGATTTTTCAATTCCTACTATTAGTTCACAACCTCTCTCTATATATGTATCTTGTCCAAATTTTCAACCGTTAATAAATTTCTATTCATCCATTCAAGTTCAAATGCATTTTTTTAAACTTGTGGTGGCTGACACTAGATGTTAATACAGTTTTTTCAGTCGCCCATCCCTACGGCACATCAGTCAGCGACGCTGACTGCTGTGCCGTAGGGTCTGGGTTTGAATCCCGGAGAAGACATAGATGTTTGTAAATTTATAGTGCTTTTGCGGCATGAGGGTACTCTAAATAGACGTCGAGCTGCAAGACCTCTCGTGAGATTGGTGGTTGAGGAAGAGAGGTGGGAGGCCCTTAACCACCCTTAGGGTGTTCTCCCTCAAAATTAGGGTAGAACTGAGCCAAAATGTGCTGTCACCTTTATGGTGCTCAAAGCTATGGTTAACGACAGGCGTACATCTAGCCCTTTGTCATGATGAATTTTGTGGACCTCGATCTGACATCGTCAGACAGATAGCATTAGCAACAACAGCATACAACAACAGTTCTTTAAAATATTAATTCATTAGTTAAACTTAATTAATGAATAAATAGTAACAAACAAAATTTTTGTTGCCCAATACCATACATAAAAAAGAAAATCACTCGCTGTGTCCCTGTAACGCGATGGATAGCGCGTTGGACTTCTAATCTGAAGGTCGTGAGTTCGAATCTTACCTGGGATGTCCTAACCTCTTAAAATGTGATTTATGAATGAATAAATAGTAACAAACAAAAGTAATAGTCCAACATTATATATAGAAAGGAAAATGAAAAATCGCTTTCTATTTTGTCACTTAATATTGTGATTCTGTCATATGTATATGCATATTTATATTATTTGTAATTATTTAATAAAAAGTAACTGAAATTAATTTTTTTTTGTTGACCTAAATAGGAACTAAGTTTTTTTATATTACTTTTTTTAATTAGAGTCGTCTTTTGAATCTTATCATTGGCTGTTGACGATGGTTTTTGAATATTGTTCAAGTGACGACGATGACAATTAAGCTGTCATTCCAAACTTTAAAATTGGGTAGGGATATGAAGAGAATTATAATACAGAACCGTTCTTTTTTTTTCATATCAATATAAATTTCTTCATTTTTTTTCATTCCTAGTGATACGATATTTTACACAATTTGTACGTAATGCTGTGTGAAATCATGCAGATGGAGAAGAGTCAAGCAATAGTAGGATATTATTTTAATCTGAGATGGTTTTCTTTAATATCTTTAGTTTAAAGAGATTCAATGGTTGTTTCGGAGTATATAGGTATGTATAAATAATTCTCATATAGGGTGGTCCCGAATTCATAGTACAAACTTTAAGGGTAGACATTGTGACAATCATTTATTGTATAGGAATGTATGAGTGCAAGTGACTCGTTGAGGCGCAAACATTGGAAATAAAAGAAAAGAGAAATGGAGTTATCGGTTTTTTGCGTTGCTTGGTAGGGGGCAGTAGATGCCTAGCTGCCGTTCAACAAGATGCATCTCAGTAAGGGAAAGTGCCATTCGCAGTTGTTCTGACGTCTACGATAGTAGACTTAACGTATGTCGAAAAAGCAGACATGCATTACATGTACGGCTGTGAAAATGGTAAAGGCAGAGCTGCGCTACGAATGTTTCAGGTGCAGTTTCCTGATCGACGAATACCGAATCACAGAATTTTTCAGTGGTTACATACATAACTGCAGAAACAGGTTCGTTCTACATCATCAGATGTGATGCTGGTTGACGACAGTCCAAGACTGAAAGAAAGCATCTTGAACTTTGTGGCTGATAGACCCAAGTCAAGTACAAGAGCTGTTGCTCATCACGTGTGAGTCATCAGACCGTTTGTAGAATGTTAAACGAAAATCGCTTACACCCCTTCCATTTTTAGCGAGTACAAGCTTTGAATCCAGCAGACTATACCCTCCTCCTGAACTTCTGCGAGTGGGTGGTGCAGTAATGTGCGCTGCAGCCGGATTTTATAGATCATGTGCTATCATGAGGTGACGTTTACACGAGGGGTGTCTTTGACCCGGCATCACTCGCGTGGAAAAAACGACCTTAAGCTCTCGCGCAGGGTGTTTACATTATGTTTTTACAGTAAGATTTGTATACAAAGGTTAAAAAGGAAGAAAAGTAGGAAATACAGCATGCTTATTACATGTTTTAGACGTAAATTTAGTTTTTCTGTTTTTTTTATAGGGGCATTCAGTGCATTGTTTTTACACTCCTTTAATCTCGTCGTGAGTGTGTGCGATGTTTTCACTGGATATTATTTATTTTTTAATCTGTATCTTTTTCAAACTAAACATGTAGGAGTAAACTTCTCTATTCCGTAAATTTAAAAAATTTGGAATTTCTTTTTTATTTTTTCTTATTTTGTTCTAGCAATAGTTTTTTTCCAAAAGTTCATCTGAAAATGGATAAGATGTGTACCAGTTGTCTCCTTTAAAATTACGTTCTTCTCAAATGTTTTTGTGTCTCTACATATAAAACATTCATTTTCAACAGTGTCTCCCTTTTCTAAATCTGGATCGATTTAAGCGGAGGAATCATACTTGCTGTTATACTCTTCATCAGTTGATTTTTCCTCATCATAACCGCGATGAGAATTTCTTCATCCGAAAATACTGTTGTATTATGTCTATTAAATACGGTATCTATTAAATTACTTAAATATCACATTTTCTTCATCATAACTACAAAAATACGCCATAGCATAAGGAAGATTTAAAACGTACTCATGCATTCAGAACTGTAACGGTGATTCACGCGCAGGGTATGACATACCCAAAGAGATGATATTCAAAAATATATATTTAGAATTCGCCTACAAGCTAAGGCCCCTCAAAGGATATGACCTAAAAGTCAGCTACACGAGAGACTATCCATTTTTCCAAAAAAAGGTTTAGCAGGAGCGTTGAAAAAAGTTAGACGGTGGGTTTAATACACCCTGCCCGAGAAGTGCGGGGTTAATGTACATAATTCCCATGTGTGGGCAACTGAGAATCCGAAAACAACGCTATGCATGCGTATCAACAATAATTTTGTATGAATGTGGGAGCTAGTATTGTCAACAACTTTTTGATTGGTATATACTTGCCACTGATGCGACTTAATGGCGAATGTTATCTTATTTTTCTGGAATTGGTGTTACAGAACTGCAATAGAAAGTTCCGACTACCATTCATAATCGCATGTGGTTTCAGCATGATGGGGCGCCATCCCACTTCAGCACTGATATGCGCATTTACCTGAATGACCCGTTTGTGGTGCGATGGATTGGGCGTGGTGGAGTAATCGAACCTCCAATTACTTTTTATGGTGGCATCTGAAGAATCTTGTTTATACGAATCCACTTGATTCAGATGAAGATCTCATTTCTTGAATACCCGAAGCTTCTGCAGATTGAACTGCTTCCTTGACCTGCTTGTTCTCCCTATTTATCGCCAATCGAAAATGTGTGGTCCATGCTTGCACAATGACTGGCCAGGGATGCACCACCCGCTGCTACATCTGATCTACTTTGTGGAAGCCGCATGGACTGCTGTACCTCAAGAATACATCTAAAGACTCTTTGATTCTATACCTAGGCGTGAGGCGGCGGTTACAGCCAACAAAGGCGGCTACATTAACTGCTGATTTTATCAACATCCACACGTCACAAGAGGCTGCAATTTTAATTTTTTTTATCTTTGTACAACATGTTTTCTGCCAAATAAATTTCGCTGTGATATATCTCTGGTCCTTCTTAGTGTTGCATATTGTGTAGCTAACAGTGTAGTTTCAGTTAACCTAAATCTTTTACAATCACATGATTTTCGGTAAAATGCAGAATATGCAGGTATAATGCAGAATTGCACCTAACTGTTGTAAAAACACCATTGTTGAAGTTTTTTGTGAGCTTAAGTTGTGGTACCCCTTAGGCGAATAAAAAAAATTAATTATCAAGAGAAATCTTGAATGGCTCAAGGCTATTACGTGTTAAAATGCCCCCAGAAAAAAAAATTTAAGTAAATTATTACACACACACACACACAGAGAGAGAGAGAGAGAGAATATATTTATGTTGAGAATAAATTTTATTGTAAGTATTTATGTACGATGTAGACTACTTTTGTTAAAAATTAATAGCATTGAATTGTTTTTATTTAAAATTTCTTCGGGCGTGATCAAAGTGCAACAAATAAAACTATAATTTGGAATATTACATATAGTGAGTTCTATTGCGCTAATGTGAAAATAGTTTCTCTTAACTTATTTATAGGTACAATAATACCCCCAAATTCATCAAGATCTTGGCTTATTTTTTTAACTGGAACAAGTTTTTTTTATTAAGTTATTGAACAAATTTTGATGCATGACAGAAGACTAATTAAAACTGCCACGTCCACTTTTCAGATCTTCTGCAAGAAGAGATTATGATAAATAATGATTGAATTTTTGTTTTTGTCGCGTGCAAATGCACAGTAAAACTAACATGAAATCAATAACTTTGTTTTGATTATTTTCATGCTGTGTCTATTGCGTGTTGTACGTAATTCTATTCCTGAAACTTTCGTTGCATAATTGTGTGTTCCGGTGCATAAAACACGCTAGAAAAAGATGATTTAAAATTAGAAATTTTGCTTCCAAAAGATTTTTTTTCCTTCAAGAGTTAAATTCATTAAAAACTTTAAATACTACATTGAGTGTTGAACACCCTAATGGGGTACTACTATTATACTAAGTCTCGTCCCAAAATGAATTTCCTTAGTCATGCCCTCCCCTTGTAAAACTACCCCACTTGAATAAAATTTTAAAAAAATGGTTATTTATTATTATCTTTTCAATTTTTAAAAAAAAATTTCTGTAATTCATGTGTTTACTGTTACAATTCCACCGTGCCACAGTGTGGCACGCGTGCCGCAGGTTGGTCACCCCTGGTCTAGATGTATTCTATTTGTCCTGAAAGTTTTTATAACCGTTGTACTGATACACTCTGTATACTGTCTACTTAAAAGGGAATTAAGTGGGGCCTACTTTTGATAGGGTCTGAGGGATGAAGATAACTTAAGATGATCAGGATTATTTTGAAAATAACCTCTTATACTTTGGAATAATTCAAAGTGAAACATTTTATGTCAGGAAGAAAAGTATTAATATCATTACGTGTGTTCTCCTTAAGGTATCCGACTACCTTCAAATTGTGAATTTTGCCAAAACTTGACAAATTGTGTTCAAAATTTTATTTTATGGACCATCTTATTATCTTTATAGAAATACTTTTTTAAAAAAATGAAGTATGGGGATTGTTTTGTTGTTTTTAGATTTGTTTAGTACATTCTAAGAAAAATATACTAAAAATAAGAAGAGAAAAAGAAATTATTATTACTAAAATGTGGGGAAAAATGGGTAAAAATTGACAAAAAATAACACAAAAAGGTCCATTGTGTTTCAAAAGTTTATGAACAGATTTCAATTTCCCAATTTTTATGTGTTGCTATGTTATTCATTTTTGAAATGACCTTCAGGATAAGAGATTTTTTAATTTTCACAAAAACTAGAGCACTTTATCTTAGTTATTATATGAAATTTCTTAAAAGAACAGCGATTATATGTATATAAATTATAGGGGCTGTAAAATTTGTAATAAAACAGTGATTGATAAATCTGACAGTTAAAACACTTCTACTATTATACAGAACATACACAAAACATTTCAGTTAATTATTTTCAAAGCTTTTTTAACAATCGCTGTCCCCGTTTGAGTATTTTTTTTTTAAAAAAACTCATTTTTTGAGTAAAACGCGTTTTAAAGTATGACATATCATATCTTGCTTGAAGTAAGGGCATCTGCTTTTATGAAAACACTTGTAGTTTTTGTTTTAGTGAACGGAAAATAATAAACTTTGTATTTTTATAAAGTTAATAAGATGGCCTATAAAATAAAGTCATAAAAAATGTACCAATTTTTTGCAAAGTTCACAATTTTAGGGTAGTCGGATAATTTAATACATGCAAATTACAGTTTTACGATTTGCGCAATGAGTATGAACAGTTGTTTAATTAACTGTTGTTGTTGGGTTGGACTGCCATTAGGCGGATAAAGTCTCTATCATCCTGTTTTTCTGTTTTAAAAAAATGTTGCGTGAAATGACCTCTTTTTAATAAATAGCAAAATGTATTGCATAATCTTACAATTAAACGAATTTATTCACAGAATTATACAACAATAAAAGTTACTAAGTCATTTACGTTCCGCCTCAAGTCCCTTTTATAGTAAATAAGTAATATTTTCTCAGCATACACACACAATAATTGCATCGCATTATGGTAATGGTTGGATTGCTTGTTTGTGTTCTGCTCTCACGTATACTCTCCAAACAATATCCAGTTTACTTAATGAAATGCGCAAATATTTTATCACCTTGTGATGGACGAAAATGAGAATCATCAAACTGGAGTTTTTCGCGTGGACTTCGATGTTTGCTTTCATTAATGTGATTAAAATTCAAATAAGTTTGACATAGTGTTGCAAAAAATATGAAGTTTTTATATATATTTTTATGAAAACCACTGGGTCATTTTAGAAGAAAAGATCCAGAAAAGATCTGAAAATGCCATTAGTTATGAAAAACATGCGTTTTAAAAAAGAATTCAAAACATACTTTTGTTTAACTTCAGATTCTTTTTTTTCCCCATAAGATTGATAAAATATTTAGATGTAGATGTTAATTCTCAATTTTATAACTTACTTGCTTTAAAATGAAATTATTATGCAGCAACATATATTTTGCCGTGTAGATTGGCGTAGTCCTGAATGTGACCTTGTATCGAAATTCCTTGGAGGTCCTTTTGGTGGCCACTTAACATTTTAGAACTGTTTTGCATACACATGTTGGGGCTCCTTTAGCTTGAGGGCCCCATATCATTGCTACGGTGGTAGCTACGCCCTGGGCCTTGAATTAATGATCTAATTCATTTATTTTGTGGTAATAAAATATTTCAGAGTTATTTTGAAGAGATAATTTAGGCCTTTTTAACTTCTATGGAATAAAAAGTTTAGTTTTTGACAATTTAGAGTTATAACAGAGATACAAAAAATCACACACCTTTTTCGATTATATATATATATATATATATATACATATATATATATTAAAAATGTATTTCAAACTTAAAAACTTCTCATATATTTTTAATACTTTTCCAGATATAATGTTCAACTTAAAATTGACTAATATTCAGTTGTTGCGATCCTCCGATCGCGGGTGTGAGAGGGTTTGAGCAAGAATCAGACGTTTCTCAAGTTAAACAATTTTATTTCTTTTTTAACTTATTAGACTTTATAAGAATCCTGAGAATGCACTCGAAAAACTTATTAATCTAACTACAATATAAATAGGAGCACTTATCTGTTCTCCTAAACGCTCCTGCTGCAACACTTGCTTAATCTTTCCTTCTTGAATTAATAATACTAAGTGCGACCAACGGTCGCTCACACTATGCTTTCTTTTTATACTCAATTTTCAATTAGCATCGCCTACTCCACGATTAGAACTTATAAGGAATTTACATCCCTTATTCCCTGTAACCCGGCTAGAGGTGTAGGAGGAACTAAATGATCAGACGACATGATGAGCTTCAATTATTTTATTTATCACTATTTCGACTCAGACACAACACTCTAAATAAGATAACTTTGATCAGTCAGAGCCCGAGGGTGAGACGAGATGGCGTGGGGAGAATATAACCAATCCTTCAGATCTAATCTTAAGATAACTTTATACAGAGCTTATTATTTTTAATGACCGCTCTAATAATTTAACTCTCTAACTTGATTAAAGATCACAGTACCTGAACTCTTGCAATCTTCTAATATTTTTGTATGGACTTAAACACTTCTCCAGTAGTTGAACTAATCACTTTCTTAATATTCCAACTTCTCGCTTCATACACTGTTTACGTATACATTTCACTGCCGATTTACTTCGCTTCTCAACTATTCACTTCACATCGAATCATTTCTCCCTTCACTAACTCCCAAACTCGCGAATACAGAATATATATATTAAACTTAATTTGCATAACCACGCTTCCTGTCTTCGGAGAAAGTTGGTTGAAAAAATGCTGGCCCAACAGGAATTCCCAAGAGGTTAGTAAAAGGAACCGTATAGATCCGTCACAAACTTAAATAGAAACTTTCATTTACATAAAACCAAGTCATCTATCTCTACGGAAAGCGGTTTTCAACTAAAATCACAGTTAAAAAGAGTATATTACCCAAGAGGATTAGTGGAAGTCCGAATAGAACCGGTTACACAATTAACATTAGGGAACATTAAATTACTAGTGCTATGAAGACTTAAATGTATACTTTATAATACAATAACTAGTTTCAGGTTCTTTTTCTTTAATTTAACACCTTTAAGTATCATTAATAATGAACTCTCTAATATCGTTTATTCGTGACAAACTTTCTAATTCCGTTCATTCGTAACAAATGTTTTAACTTCGTTAATTTAGTTCTTTAATTTATCTGTGAGTGAGAGAAAATTCAATTCAAAAATATTGTAATGAGCAGCATAATTTTGATTGGTTAGTTTCAATTACCGTCACTTTGAAATAAACTGATTTACAAGTATTTGCTTTAACAGATATAGACGACAAAACTTAACCCTTCAACTGGTTTGCCCCGGGCTACCAAAAGTTGGCCACATCTGGTTTGCCCGTACGTTGTACGGGAACTGATATTTTCGTTTTTTTTTATCTTTGGGATTTGCAGATATTTTAAATTCTTATGGTGATATTATTAGTGGTAGTATATTTGTAAGAGATGCAGTTTGTCCATGGTACTGTAATACTTCTCATCCGGGATTTTCTTTGAGATGAAATCGGGAATTTTTCCTTAAAGGCATGAATTAAGGTTCTTGAACATGTTTTACTATAAAAAACAGGGATTCGCAAGGCAATGTGAAATTTGTTACTTGAGAAAAAATGAAAATGGAAAGATAATCCAAAAAGGCCGATATTATCTCTGTTCCCATTGCAATGTGAGATTTAGTAACATATCCTTTTATTTAAATGCCTTTAAACTGTGTGTATATGCACACACACACAAAATCCCCAACCTTTTGAAAAAGAGGTACGAACACACACATGAAATTTTTTGTAAGTATGAGAGAAATTCTTCTAAGATATAGGAAACATTCTTCACAACATGCAGAATGTACTGATAAAAGGCAAAAATTTAGGAATTTTTGTGCTCCACTATTATAAAATTAAAAAAAAAATAGCGTGGAAACTTCAAATTTGAAAATTAAAATAAAAATCTTCGATTCTCGCATTCTGTTAAGTATTATGCTTAGTAAAATGAAATAAAAAAAATGTGCCCTTTTTTGGAACATTTTGGGCAAAAAAATTGAGAGCTTAAGGGGTTCAATCTTGTCTATTTTTAAAGATTGAAAAATATTTCAAAATATGTGTTCTGATCACACTGTTTTGTAGGAAAAAGAAACATATTCTACATGAATGCGTTCCAAATATCAAGCTTAAGTACAAAATTTGAATCACAGAGCTTTCTTTTCCTTAAATATTCTTATTCAATTTTATGTGACATGATTGCCTTACTTCAAGGCTTGAGTACATTAAAGAGAAACAAAATGTTTCTAAAAAAAATCGATAGTTTTTGCACAAATTAATAAACAATTTTTTTTCCTCTCAGACTCTTTTATATTTAGCTACTAGCTTCAAAATAAACTTTGAATGGAAGCATTCTATTAAAATGTTAGCAAACTATTTTGAGATTCTCATATGTTAATGTGAAGTTTCAAAAAAATTAATGATTACACCCGTAAAAAAAATGAGTTTTATTTAAATATGTGTCCTCTTTTAAGCTTTACACTTTGCATAACATAATTTTTTATACCTTGAATTTTAAGGGACACAGTACTATTCAATCGACAAAAATTGGTCAAAAAATCAAATCTAATTTTTTCAGCCTAAATAATTTTTTTATGTACTTTTCTACAAACTCATAAAGTTTGAAAGCTCATAAACTCATAAAGTTTAAAAAACGCGGATTTGTGATAGCTTTGAGGTTCGTTTTTATTCTTATCCCTGTAGCAAATCAAAACTTTAAATTGACTTATTTCAGAAAGATAAATAACTAGTTTGCCTTCATTTAAAATACTAAGGCCTTTTATTTATTGTGCCTAATACTCGGAAATGATTTTCACTTGTTGCTAATAGTTCATGGAACAAAAGTTGATATACATTTTTAAATCAAAGCAATACTTATTTTTTAAAAAATTATTGAATGTATAATTTACTCATTTCTTAAGGAATTTTCAATAGGCATTCATAAAAAGAAGTATTGTACGAATACCAATCATGTTATAACAAAACCCATACCACCTTTTGGGATACATAGTGTGGCGTGCCTGTGAATAAAACTTCATATGTGTACGTTGATTTTTTCAAAAAAGGAGCAGCATTTTAAAATAACTTCATAAATTTAAGTTTTTTCTTAAAAAATTAAATGGCTAGCTTTTCATGAAATTTTGAGCACAAAATCTGTTTTACATAATATACGTACATAGGAGGGAACCAAAAAAATTTTGAAAATCCTTAAATTAAAAATCTTTGCGTAAATCGTACCAAGAGCGAAATGGAACGTTGAGCAAAATTGAATTTATTCAATAATTAGTTTTAATATTTTAATTTTACTAAGGGATAATTTAATTTGCTTGCTTCAGTATTCTAATGTCTCACCTGCTAAGCAATTGGAGTCATGAGTAAAATTTAATTCTTCAAATAATTACTCTTAATCATTTAATTTTTATTAATTGTAATTAACTTATCGTATTGTCATACAAAACAATCACGTAGGGAAAATTTCAGCTCAATTAAGCTGTTTAAAATGTGAGAAAAGCTTTTAAAGTCTTGACCCAGACATAGTTACAGCGTGAGTAGAAGAAACCCATCAAAAATGTGTATTAAGTACTTTATTATTTTATATTTATTCTTTACATTTAAACAGGAAATGTGTCTAACTCTCAACGTAACTAACTCATTGGGAAGTTTAAAGTAATTTAAATTTTAGATTTACATGATTGATTCTTTTCGAAAACAATTTAGAAATTAAAATTAAGTACTTTAAGATTAATCAGCTTCTTTTAACTGAGTGTTTTTTATTAAAAAAATTTTCTGTGAAAAAAAAAGAAAAGAAAATTGTAGTTGCTTCAATTTTTGTTTTCAAAGGACAAAATTTATGGCATATTTTACATTATTTCATTGATCAAACATCTTATTCCTCTACAAGTTCTTTACATGAACTTTTTTTTTTAATTTTTAGTTTTGGCTTTTCAATTTACTCAAACCTTCGAACTACTATAAATATTTAAATGCACGGAGATAGGACATATATATTTAAAAGGAGAAAACGTGATATTTACATTCGATCTGTTAATGAAGCTCCACTTATATATTTATTGTCTAAGCCTTGCTAAAACGATAATTTATAAAATGCTGAGCGATTTTTCACATTTGTAGAACGTTTCGAATTTCTAGTTGGTTAAAAGCCTTATTTAAAAGAGTTTTTAAAAAAAATAAGATAGTATCACCCACACATTTCCCCCTCTTTCATATGTTCGGAAAACTCATGGGAATTTCGATCACGAAATATACAAATATAAAAATCTAAAAGTAGCTTTTTCTAACTAGCTTAATGGTGTATTATTAATTTATGTTAATGTATGACTGATTAACATCCTGTTATATAATGATTAATTTTGATTAATTTTTATATTAAATGAAAACGCAAGTGTGGAGTTCTTAAAAGTAACAAAGTATTTTGTTTTTCCCCCACAGATACTCCAGTAAGCGTAAATGTTAGCATTAGAGATGCAAATATACGTTCCATAGATGAGTCAGATATGGTAAGTTGCTAAGTACTTGTATACACGTAACTGCTGTTATGTATATGAAAAAGAAAAAAAAATGGTTATATTACCTTTCGCTTATAGATTCTGTTGTATCCTATTTTAATGCACCCTTGGCTCAAAAATAATTTGGCGTCAAAAATAATTTTACCAATATGCCACCCGTAATTGATGGCAAGCGGATTTTAACTTCTAAAGTTCTATCAGGCAATGTCTAATGTAATAAACTGTTTTATAATTCTGTGGTCCGTCTCCTAGAAGGTACAACCTCAAAAACTCCTGCATTATCATAATTTTAATAGAGTATTACTTATTTATATATACATTCTCTACATATGTATGTGTTTCATCCCGGTACTTATGTATTAACCGTAAGCCCTTTTGCCAAATCAAACTGCGTCGCCAAATGCTGTTATAGTTTCCGCACATTAGGCGAAAATAAATACCCGCGTATACTCTTTCCGTGTTACCACTTCGGCAAATAATTTGGCGAAGTTTACGAAGAATTAAATAACGCATTTTAAAAACAAGCCTGTACACTTGAAATAAATGAAAGATATAATAACATCTAGATTATTCAAGTGGCCAAAATGCTATAATTGCATTCAAAAGTTCGGCAGATGCATCTTCCTCTTCATGTAAACTACGCCACTTAATCTCGCATAAATAGGAATTTAAATGTTGTAGTACAGATCCACGATACTTTGCCGTTTTGCCAAACCACATAGTCTTTCGGGTATTAACTTTTTTCACCGAAATATTTCACTGCATTATCTTTCGTATAAAATTCCAAATTTTAATTATTTTTATTATAGTAATTATTTGATTATAGTTATTATTTTCGAGAATGCACAGTCAAGAATATTATGCTTTAACGTGCTCGGGAACAGTACAGCCAGCCTATAAAAAAAAGGTTATTTTTTCGCATGAGCGAAAAAAAGCGCTCTGTTTGCCAACGGTCATACCAAGTAAAAAACCTCGGTTTTTATCCGATCACCGAAGTTAAACATGATCGGGCTTGGCCAGTACTTGGAAAGATGACCATCTGGGAACACAACGTGCCCTTGGCATTTTTAAAACACACACAGACCCAGAATTTATCTAAATTATTTAATTCCAATTCTTTTTAATTCTTTTTTTATTCAATTATTCCTTATATTAAAATTTTTCTTATTTTTCTCATTTCTGCTCGTACTAAAGATAATCTTTAGATTTTGCCGTTGAACTTGCTCGAACTCATAACTACTCAATGATTGATCGAGCTTCTTTTCCCAACTTAAATCTAAAAATAGCTAATCATTTTTATTAGCCAATTACAGAAGCTCCTCTCGAGACCAATGTGGACAAAATTTTTCCATCCAAATTTTCCTCATCTCACACTCGGATTTCTTTCCTGTAACCGGATTGTGTGGCTAGGCTCGTCCCGCTTACTCCCAACTTTAAACTCCCATAACACATGTAATTAACGAATTTAATTCTAGTTTTTCTTTATCTATAGTAATTGTATTTTTTATCATGATATTCAACTGTTAAAAAGGGCAATTTGAAAGCTTTTACGAGGGTAACTCTGAAATTTTTGAGATACGCTCAAACGAGATGTTCAAGAAAATAATTAATGGTTTAATTTGAAAATACAAAGCATTTTAACACATTAGACGATTTTTTACTGACTTACTTTAAGCTGTTTAGCGTAGAATAAATTTTAGACAGAAGAAAAAAGGGAGTTCACGCGGGAACATTATTGTGCTATGAGGATTTTCCACGAGTTTAAGGCGAGTTTAAATCAAGACGAATACTTTAAACGGTTGAAATTACCATTTAGTGATGAATTTCCATGTCGTGTTACAGTATTCAGATATTTTAAAGAATTTTGCAGAAACCGCACTTCTCTTCAGGATGAAGAACACACAAGAAGGCTGCGGTAGGCAGTAATCCCGGATAATGTATCTGCCATACTAAAAATGTTAATGGGGGATAATCACTGTACCTACCAAATGATACAGAAGGAACTTAACATTAGATCCACAGCCATACACATAATTATTCATGAAGAGTTACAAATGAAAAAAGTAGTTTGCCGTTGGGTTCCCCATAATTTTACTGAGTACCAAAAAGAGGAAAGTGTCAGAATCAGTTAAAAACTCCTTAAATTGTTAAATGATGATGGCCATCTCATCATTTCTAAAATTGTAATGGGTGATGAAACGTACATACCTTTTTTGACCTTCCAAAACGTCAAGAAAGAAAAGTATGGGTTTTTGAAGAGGATTCCACGCCAACAATGGTGAAAAGAATGAGCAATGAAAAAGTAATGTATGTTGTTTTCTTCAGAAGAACGGGATTTGTCAAAGCCATCAAGTTGGAAGGATAGAGGACAGTAAAAGCAAACTGGTATACCCCTAAATATCTTCCAGAAATCCCCCAAACGTGAATGTTCGGAAACTAATGCTTCATCATGACTATTCATCTTCTCATACAGCCGGATTACCAGTTGAGTTTCCTAAGCAAAAACAAATTAAAGTGATGAAACATCCCCTTTATTCTCTGGTTTTAGCAATGAGTGACTTGGTTAATTTTTAATCTAAAAAAAATTAAGTGGACATTGTTTTCATTCAAAAGAAGAAACTCATGTGGCTATAAATGACTTTTTTCATCATTTCCAAGAAAAGAATGGTTTGAGACATTTAATCTGTAGAAAATTCGTCTACAAAAGTGCATTGATGCTGGAGAAGACTACTTAGAACGTTGCTAAAATTTTGTAAGTATTATTTTAAAAACCTAAATGTATCTCAAAAATTTCAGAATGACCCTCATATAAAGTCATCAAAATGTCATGAAAGGAGATAAAGGTTCGAAATACCTAAACTAATACCAATACGAGTGTTCTGTATGACCATGCAGGGGAATGAGTTTTCACCATTGTCTGCATACCACGACATTTGGCGACGTTTTTCGATTTGATGGTATCTACATCATACGTCTAAATCACATTCTACACTCTCTTTCATAGTGTTGCATTTTCTCTATATGTGTGTGTGTGGGCCTATATATAGATACATTTTTCAGAAACCTGTTATTGCTTTTTCAGTCCTTTTCAGTTGCAATTGAATTATGGCAATCTTGGGACGATTATCGCCTTTTATATCCCACCTGGGTAAAAAAGAACTACCAAGTCCTGGATTCCCACTGGTTGGAAAAGTTGTGGACTCCAAACATATACTTCGTGAATGCTGTCGAAGGTAAAACCAATAACATCATCACGCCCAGCAGTTTCTTTTGGTTGGGTCGCAATAAACGAATATTCTATTGTTGTAGGTGAGTTTACTTTAACATATAATTAAATTTTTCAAAGGATTCTTTTGAAAACTCTAGACATCAGCCAATAGAGTCTCTCTGTAAGATCTTAGTTATGGTCAAGAGCTCGTGGACGAAGCGTCATGAGTTCGAGCCTAGTGCCGCTGAAGATCCGCCGTAGAAGCACGCTAAATCTGTCGTGGCTCAAACGTCCTTCTAATTGACGTTATGTGGTAGTTTGGAGAGGGGATGCAAGCTCGGGTGTTCTCCTCTTCACTTGACCATTGTTCAAAATTAAGTGATCCGTCGCCAATAGCCTTCGTGTTGCTTTGTAGAGTGACGTTAATAAATATTCTCCCTCTCTGTAAAATCTGCCCTCCGTTGATGGTATTTTTTACTATACTTCCGAAAATCCCAATTGAGAATCGTTTTCCAAGTACTCTGAAGAGTTTTGAGGTTTATAAGTACTGGGTGTTTTTCGAATTAGGTCGTATAAAAAGTTTTTTATGTGAATGTTCCTAGTTATGTATGATTTTTAAGATGTCGAATCAAGTGTTTTTACGATTCTTTACAATGCCATTCAGTCACAGGACAGGAGTTGCTAACAAGTCGATCGCTTTCGACCTGCTGATCTCGAAAGCAAATTGCGTCGATCGTTTTGATGTGTACATTACAAAACCAAAACGAGTGCATAAACATACTAACTGTTCTTTTGGAAAGATGCGCCTTTTGGGTTTCCACCATGGGTTCATCATCCCCCATATCACAGGTGTTCTCCACACCTAGCTAGGGTGGAAAACTGCTTGACTGAGAGGAAGCTTAACTGTAACCTTTTTCCTTTTTTTTGTTATTATATACTTGGGCATTATCTTGTAAGCTGGAACGTAGAAGTGTTTGCATTAAATATGCTGTTTCGTTGAAATATTGATATTTATTTGACTTCATATTGTCTTACCTCAGAAGCGCACACAAAATTTTTTCAAGTGGGGTGGTCCATGGTCGAAACTCGTATCATACCTCAACTCGTCCCCTAACTCGTATCATACCTCAAGACAACACCAATTGATTCTTCTGATTTTGTTAACAAAAAACAGTAAAAAATAAATTATTGAATTAATAATTAGCATTAATTAATAAAACAAATTGTTAATTACTACTACTTAATTAAATCTTACAATATATATATATATATATATATATATATAGGATTATCATCAATCGAGAAAAACTCAAGGGCTTCGGGGACCCTTGGAGACCCCCCTTTTGTGCTCTACTGTCTTATCTACATCAAAGAACATTACTTAACATTTTATTACAGACATATACTGAAGAACCAAAACATTATGAACCCCTTCTCAATAACCCTTTGCACCACTTTCTGCCTGCAAAACCACTGCAACTCGATTTGGCTTGGATACAATTAGTTCTTGGTAAAAGACTGGGGACAAGGTGTACCAATTATCTCAGCAGTGGTCACGTAAAGTCGAGATATTCCATCCGACATGAAGATATTTGATCTCTAATCTGCCTTTCTTTCTCTCAAATGTGCTCTATCAGAATAAGATCCGCCGAGTTAGATCAAAGCCACCTTTAAGATCAGGCTGTGAGAGCGTTTTGATGACGTCACGAAAGAAGGGAATGCTTTACTACGCGCACTCACTCTGTGAGGAATATAAAGCCTACAATGTTTATTTCTTTTCAGGTCATAGACTAACATTTCCCCATTTTATGGATTATTTTTTTAAAATTTTCACTTAGAATATTTTTTGGTGAAAGTTATGTATTAATATGCTAGAATGATGTCTAATATTTTCCCGGAAAAAAGGACAAATATCACTTATGTATAAGAACAGTATAAGAAAAATCTAAGAAAAAACTGACTCACTGCATAGTAATTTCAATCAGATAAAATTTTTTGAAACAGAAACTTTACTTGCAAAGAAAATTTGAAAAGTAGAGCATATTAATAAACAGTCATGTGAATTTAGAAACATTTTGCTGGAGTTCCATTTTCCTGTGAACTGACATTTTTTTATGCCCATAGAATCAATGAATCATAACAAAAGAAAGAATTATACTTGATAACTTGATACTCTTCTATTGAAATATCATCTGATTTATTTGTAAGGCATAATATTTCGTTGAAATCCTTAATATCTACATTCAATAGCTCACCTGAATGATTTGAAATCAAATTGTATAGTACCATATTTAAATGAATGTAAATTTAACACACTTTTAATGCGCAACTTTTTTTTCACCTTGCAAAATTTCCTGCGCAGTGACATGATAATTTGATCCGGACATTTGTCTGTATTGCCGAAATCTGGCTTCTAAATTACATAAATTGGAACTTTCCAGTTAAAACATATTTGAAATTCTGCTCCGTCAAAAGATACTTTATTAGTTCTGAGATGATATTTACCAATCAATTATTCAAAGCAACCAATTTTTTCTTCACTGAAACAACCTTCTCGTTTATTTATTTTAAAATTTTTCCAACAATCCAGCCACTGAACAAATTTTGAAAAAAAAAATAAATAAATAAAATTAGAAACGAGCCTTACACTATTCGCATATGATGAGTAACATCTGGCATTTTATCGTGATAAATACGCAATAGTAACTTAAATCCTGAAAAAAATTAATTGGCTATGATTGGAAATAATTTTCTATCGAATAATTATATCTTTAATGCAATCTTTATTTAATTAACACAAGGAATAATGCAATTTTTTATCAAAAAAATTATTCTTGTTCAATTTGGGGAAGAGCGGAGACTTGGGATAACTATGGTGTAGTAGCTAGCTGAGGGCCTTGTGTCAGATAGGTCACATGGATGGGCCGTTTATATTCCACGTGTGACGTCAAGAAAACCTCAGAGTTATTGCGATTTTAAAAAGTTAAAATAGTTAAATAAAATAGTAGTGGACATTGCATCTCATCATTGTATCATATATCTCGTGCTATGACGTAATATTATCGAACCTCCAAATATTAAGACCCTAGCTCAATTCCAAAGGGGGAGCAAAATTTTTACCCAACCCCATAGAAATAACATGGGATGTTTTAGTGCTGGAACTCCCCTAGACCTACCAAAAGAGGACTAAGTGGATAAATGGATGGTTCGCCTAGGGAAACCTGTGGTTCAAATCTCAAAGCAGAGACTCAAATAAATTTCAAGATATTACAGGTTTAAAAAAGTTTAATAAGTTTTAAAAAGTTTAAAATGTTGAAATAAAGTACAAGGAATAAACCTATGAGTAAGAAATTCGGTGAGAATATACAATGGAGGCAGAGAGATCGAATGAGTTAGGTCTGAGTGGATTGAGAGGCTCAGGTGTCGAGCTATTGGCAAAATGCTGTCCAAGGGGGGCACTTAGGGGTGTAGAGTCCTTGTAATTCCCAACCAAACAGGTAGTATTATCGATCTCCCCAATATCAACCCCATATCATACAATAAATGGCACCATAGGACTAGCATAGGGATTGATATTTTAGTGTGTTAGCTTTCCCTTGCCCAAAACGGGTCATCATTAGTGAAAAAACTATAAAGGGGGGGACAGGCCAAAGTCGATCGATACCACCTTGCGCGCTCATTGGTCAAATCAAATAGCGCGCGCTTTCCCGGTTTCATGCTACGCATTTCCGTCCCTTTTCACGAAATCACTACCACAAATATCTAGCAAACGAGAGGGAAGATGTTACACATAAAAAAGTGAATCTATCATCATCCATTGACGGAAAAGGAACTCAGTCTTTCAATTTAAGATTTTGACCCTTATTTCGATTATAATATTCATTATTTGCCAGAAATCTGAAATATGTTTGCTGAATATTGCAGTGTCCCTAAACATTTCTGGGTAGCCTAATTTATCTTGTAATACACTGCTGGCCATCGTAAATGCAACACCAAGAAAGACAAGAGATATCACAACAAAATTTATTTTGTAGATAACATGTTGACCAAGTATCAAATGATTAAATTTAGACTTCTGTGAAGTGCCAGAGTTCCTGCCAGAATCAGTAGCCAGAGTAGCCGCCATTGTTGGGGAACCCCGCTGCCACACGCCCCGGCATTGATTAAAAGAGACTTTGGATATGTTCTTGGGGTACAGCAAACCAAGCAGCTTCCACACGTTGCCAAAGTTGAACTACATTCATCGACAAATTTACTACCGTGACCCAAAATCCAAGAGCCTTGGAAAGCATTGGGAAACTCTGGGGAATGTGGGTATAATCCCGAGGCACATGGAGAGAGCCGAGGCTGTTGCCCACTTTCGCCTAACCACCAGACATGACTTTCTAAGAGCACACCTCCACTGGGTTGGCCTGGCTGCAGACGAGGCCAGCCCACTCTGCGGTCATGCCAGAATGGATGGAGACCGTCTGCTCCAAAGCAATGGACTCGATGAATACCCGACTGATGACATCGTCAGTCGGTACTGGGAGGCTCGGCGTCAAATGGACAAGAAGCCAAGCACGGGCGTTGGATAAATAAATAAATATCCGACAGTGTCCGCTGAACTGTATGTTCCGTAACACTCGCATTTGGACCTAAATGTTATAGGGCTCTCAGCTGAATTAAAGTCAGGCGTCGATTTTGCTTTACCAAGCGGGACAATTTACAACATTCTTTTTCTTCGCGTGGACGTCCAACAGCTAGGTATGTACTTCTGGTTTTACCGTTATTTATCAACTTTGAATAAATACTAAAAACAGTAGAATATGAACAATCTACCAGTCATGCTGCTTCGGAGATACTCATTCCGAGTCTTCGGGCTATTACAATCTGCCTTCTTCCAAATAAATTTAGATCAGCCACCTTTCCATTCACTCACAAAATTAAACACAGGAATGATAGCTTACCTTCTACAGCAGCAGTTAAATACCATTCTTTGTTTATCACGTGGTTTCCACGTCATTCTGGCAAGTTCATTGAAAAAGGCGGAGGTTCTCATAATGATTTGGCTAAACAGTGTATATCTCCTTCTCAATACTAATGAAGCAAGTCAATCTAAAATTTTCTTCTTTTATTTTTGTTGTAATTTATCAGAAAATAATTACGTAAATATGAAAGATTTATGCATTCCAAGACACGTTTCACTCAACCGGCGCATTAACTGCTCTTGGCGTATATATATATACGTGTGTGTGTTTGTATTTCCGAAATACGATTCTTTTCTTAGCGCTGCTATCAGTAAAACTATCCCGAAGGCTTTCGAATGCAATAAAAAGACATTGACAGTGCTTGCTAAAGATTTAATTATCTCAGAGAATGATATACTTATTTATGCCTTTTCTTTACAACCCATCCAACACACCACATACACGTGCCTATTTGAGAAACGATTACACTGGAGAACGAATCGTGTTAATTTTAATCGGCAGTTAAAGGGTTAATAAATTTGACGCGTATTATAAATCCACATCATACGAAGTTTATCACCACAAAAGTTGATCACGAACAAAAGTGAGGTAAAAGTCGATCTCTTGTTTCTGTTGTGTGTATGTCTGATATATACGTGTAGTATGTTCTTTTACTAAAAATAAAAGTGTATCAACAGCAAAAAGTCTCCTCCATCATATCAATACATCTTCTACATCTACAGCATAATTAAGGTATCCGACTACTTGCGACAACTTTTTTATTTTTTAAAAAATGAAGATATGGGGATTTGTTTGTTTTTTGCAGTTTTTATATTAGTTTAGTACTTTCTAAGAAAATATGCTAAAATTAAGAAGAAATTATTATTACTAAAATGGTTAAAAATTTGCAAAACATAACATAAACGGGGCCCACTTTGTACCAAAAGTTCAAGAACAAATTTTCGATTTTTTAATTCTGATGTGTTGCTATGATATTCATTTTTAAAATGACCTTCAGGATAAGAGATATTTTAATTTTTACAAAAACTAGAGCACTTTATCTTAGTTATTATATGAAATTGCTTAAAATAACAGCGATTATATTCATATCAGGGGCTGTAAATTTTGTAATAAAATAGTGATTGATAAATCTGAAGGTTAAAACATTTTCTACTATTATACAGAACGTACACAAAAGATTTCATAGTTAATTATTTTCAAAACTTTTTGAGCAATCACTGTCCCAGTTTGAGCATTTTCAAAAAAAAAAAAAAAAAAAAAAAACACATTTCGAATAAAACGCGTTTTAAAGTATGACATCTTGCTTAAAGTAATGGCATCTACTTTTGCTAAAACACTTGTAGTTTTTGTTTTATTGAACGGAAAATAATAAGCTTGGTATTTTTATAAAGCTAATAAGATGGCCTATAAAATAAAATCATGAAAGAAATTTGTCTTTTTGGCAAAATTCACAATCTTAAGGATACCTTAAAGATATCAATAATTAATAATTAAAGTATATACGTAATAATTAGTAATAAAGTATACACCACTCACGAAACTACGGCATATATAGTAATACATGAAATCCGCAACAAAATGAGCGGATAACGGCTATTTCATAAATAAGTCTTGAAGTCTTCATTATGAAATTACTAAAAACTTTTTTGTTGTTGTTGTTCTATGAAACCGATATCTCTCTCTCTCTCTCTCTCTCTGCAGTGCTCCTCTTTTTTGTATTCATCGAAAAATATCTCTTGGCGTGCATTTGGAGTCGTATTGTAGCTTTTTGAGAACATTTTTAATTGCGTGATGTCTATTATATTTGTAGACATTTTTCAACTAAATTATTTTTTTGCTTAGAAACTATGCATATAGATCGAATCAATATTCATGGCAGTCTAACTTTTTCTGTCTTTTTCTAATCTATTACAAATATCAAAGTGAATATTTTCTGTCCTTTGTCAACAACCTTTTGTTGGGTTTTCATTGTTTGTGAACATTCAAAAGGAGAGGGAGCAATATTGGGAGCGTAAACATATGTCTTATTGCGTAAAAATTTCCATCATTTGTTTAAATATTCAACATGTTTATATATGCTTTCTGTGAAACATGCGTATTGAAAGCTTTTCTATATTGAAAGCATTTAGTTAAGGAGCAAGCACTTATATTTGGGGCATGGAACAAATTTAAAATTTTTTTATTTCCATCGCAACACCTTTTGTGTTTAATTTACCGTAATATCCGGCGTATAATGCGCACCCATTATACGGCGGTAAAATGGGAGTACGTAAGTACTTTCGAGCTGCAATTTTTAATTTTAGGTATATTCGCCGTATAACGCGCACCCCTTTTTTACGGAAAACCTGAAATGTACATATGCCATGCTCTTATATTTTGAAGTCTTTTTCGAGGTATTATCCCAGGCTTTAAAAAAAATAGTATTTTTCTCTAAAAATACAACTCTTTAAGTTCATAAGAAATGTCTTTTTCTTTAAATAAGCAGTATTTCGAGATATATGTAGAAGTCTATAATCTTTATTTTCTATGCTCATCTTTTTTTCATTTTTAAAGCTCTCATTTTTATACCCGCCGTATAACACACACGAGTAAATTTCGATCTTATTTTTTGTGTTAAAAAAGCGCGTTATACGCCGTATTTTACGGTAATTTTTTTTTAATGGTAATACACACATTGATCTAAATCTTATTTTAAAAGGTACCATTCATACCCAGATTCTTATATTTTGTATTGCTACTTTTGTTGCATTTGTTACGTATTTTATATATATTAACCAGTACACAAATATCGAAACAATTTTAAAGTCGCCAGATTTTTTTTATTCGACTTCAATGCGTAATCGGAGAATGAGAACACTTTGCATTTAAAAATCATGCTGTAATTTTAAAAAGTTTTGGTTCTTCAAAGGAAACAGCTGTTAAGTTAGCACGTGTGAGGGTATGACAAAGTTTTTACGTCTACGTATTATTTCACATTTGAATGTTGGCTTAGCTAAGAGTTTTACTGGTTTTCTCTTAAATATTTATATAAAATGAAAATGAAAATCTGGGATATGTTCTTTTTTTCAATTCCTACTATTAGTTCACTCTCTCCCTATATATGCTTTCTATTCATTCATTCAAGTTTAAATACATTTTTTACTGCTTTTTGTTCCCGAAAATCGACAAAATCAAAAGAGTATGTTTGGCGGTGATTTTGAGCATGGACCCAGGATCTCTCACCCCCTCGAAACATTCTTGAGTGCGCCACTGTGCGACGTAAATATAACTTTAACTCCTTCACTGGCTGTGTTTGTAGTGATTTGGAAAGGGGGGGGGAGGGATAATCTCGTTTAATTCAAGTGACCCCGTAAAAACCCAATGTTATTTCTTACTAAGGTTTTATTTTCTTTAAATTTCCGTTATTTCTCGTAGTAATCATACGTAAGCTTCTAAATTCTAAGCGTGTGGGAGTAAGGAGGGAGAAACATCTACTTTGCGATTTGACCAGAGATATTTTTTTAAAGAAATATACATTGCAAAATAACAGAAATACATTTTAATGGAATTTTATTTTTGATAAAATTCTTATATATATTCACATTAATGACAACAAAGATTGCCTAATCTCTCTCTCTCTCTCTATATATATATATAGGAGAAAAGAGACTCACTCACTCATACCAAAATATGAAGAACTACAAAATCTACAGTCCAGAAATTTGGCAGGAATATTTTTTTTGTTGAATAGATATCCATTAAGAACAGATTTTCGAAAACCCTCCTAAGGGGGTTGCGGAAGCGTCATAGATAAAAGAAATCCCGTTTATGGACTATTCTACTTACAAACTTGAAATTTGGAAAGCATGTTTCTTCTGTTGAATAGAAATGCTTTATGGAAATAAAACTCCCTAGAGAAGTTGCCGGGACGTTTCCGGCAGAAATTCCTGATTTTGATCTACTAGACGTTGTTTTTAAATTTGTCAAAAACATGTTTTTTTCTTCTATATTTCTTTGTCAAATGACTTCTAAGGCAGTTTGCGAGGTTACGAGGATGCTATATGTTTTTTTAAAAAAAATATCCCGTTTTAGATCAAAATTAAACCTACAGACTTGAAATTTTGAAAACTTGTTTCTTCTGTTGGATAGAAATGCAATAAGAATGGGCTGGTAAACTCCTAGCACAGCCCCCGCCTGTATTTGGCGACAAATGTTTTCGCCAAACACAGGCAAAATAGATGCAAATGGGTTGGAGGTAGGGCAGAAAGAAATGACGAAACTAACTCCCCAGGGGGAGGGAGGCATCAGTGTCGAGAACGAACATAGATAACTCGAACTAAACGAAGATAACGAAGTATCATCATTCCATCTCACTTAGCTCGTGACGTCACCAAACCTTCAAACCCCCCATAGGGCTAACATAGGGTTTTTAATTTTAATACCGGAGCTCCCTTCTGGCCCACTACCACAGAACAAAAGGGACAAAAAGATGTAGCTCGACGAGGAGAACTTATGGTTCGAGTTTCAAAGCAGAGACTCAAAATTCTCGGAGAGATAACGAATTTTAAAAAATTTAAAATACTTTAAAAATTTGAAACAGGGGGGGGGGAATAGGATTATTGCAATAAAATTACATGTGCAGAAAGCGCATAGGGATATTTTATCGAATCAGGCTGGTACGGATGACCAAGGTGGTCTAGGAAGTCCGTTTACTTACTCTACGACTGGCACCTTCATTCAACTGGGTGGTAATTTGAGCTAATGTTTGGTTTCGCTGGCTAAGTACAGTACGTCTGAGCCATGTATCACCACGTACTTTCAAGGTTAAATGTCCTTTGCAGTTTGCCTGATTGCTAGTTTTTGTCCACCATCCATGTATTCTTGGTATACTCTTTACTGTCAACCTTGAAACTCCTAGCTGTCTGACGATTTCAGAAATTGAAAGGCCCCAATTGATTCGCGGACACCTGCGAGTTGTCCGTGATTGAAGACGTCTAAATCAGGCAGTTTACCCATACTGGCAATACCAACAACTAATTCAGAGCTACCACAGTATGCGCTCTATATGCAGTTACCACAGCGCCTTCACTTGCGCATAAAGGATGCGCAGTGCTGTACAATTTGCATAACCCTTGCTATTCCTAATTCAGTAGCACTTCAGTGTATAATCTCTTTTTTAGAAGTCTACTGTTTAGAGATCGTAATATAAGGAAATATTATTGTAACCCCCATTTGATAAAGTCGGGTCAAGTTAAATCACTCAACAACATACCTAATTTATTGTAATATTCATAATTAAGAGATTGTTTGAAAGAATTAAAGACAATTTCTTAGTATTATGACTCTCCCTTACCATATCTGCCAAAACTTAATAAAAAAAATCTTTATTTGTTAGATTTGCAAACAGTTTTTACAGTTTCGAATGTTTCATCCTTTGATTTTTTTAAGTATGGAACTGACAACATTTTCCTCCAGCAAAGAAATAATTAGCGTGAATATACACAAGTGTAATATTTATTAATTTTCATTTTACTTGTAGATTGGTGCTGAAACTGCTTTGTGACATGAATTTGGTGCATTTTCCTCATGATGTGCAACAGTGCGGAGTGAAAATGGCTTCAGGTTAGTTTCTTAAATTTCATTTCTTAATTTTCGTTCACATGATAATATCTACATACAATAATCATTTAAAAAATTAGTTTACAATGGGGTGATTATATTCATGATATTAATGCTTACATGAAGTGGATCTGATTGGCTTTAGCTATACAAAATTCATGCTTTTGTAAAAGTAAACATGTGTGGCATGCCTTACCCAAAATTAAAGGAAATTTGATTTTGGTTTATAGAATCAAAATTGTGGATTCTAATGCTTAAGACTTCTGAATGACCCACAAATTATTAAATGTGGTATCCGATTCGCGGGTTTTTGATGGTAAATTCATTTCAGTCATGAATATTCCTTGTCAGGTATGTGAGGTATACTGCAGTAAGTGACAGCAAAATATGTAATTGAGAGTTGTCATTCAAAGCACGGACTGGAAATGTCCATGATGAGTCGTGAACAGGCCGAACCTCCGTAATCACGGACGATATGGCTCGTAAAATTGATACAAGAGTTCAAGACCGCCAACCAATACATCTTTATACCAGTAATTTTCACTTGTTTTAAAATACTTATTAAACAAAATCATATCATCATAAATATATGATTTGTACAACGTAGGAATATAAAACTTATGGAATTAAATGGTTAGATCTTAAAAAGCAATGGAATTGTGCAGAAAGGGAGCAAAAATAAGTATTGGTTGCCAAGAATAAATTCTTTTTACAAAACGCGGTGGCGCCATCTGTTTGAGATAGTCCTAACTGCGCCAAAAATAATTCAGAATGAACTTAAAATTTTAAAAAAGTTAATTAATAAAAACATAAATTTAATTCTGGCTCCACCAGTCAAAGAGAGAAGCAGCATGCTTTCTTATATAGTATTTAATCCTACTCGAAAAAATCAATTTTTTCTGTTAAAATGTGCTTCGCGTTTTCACTTCCCATACTTTAGCAAAGAAAATTCAAATTTCCTTTTGCAATAATGTTGAAAAATGCGTATTTTTTTTTCAAAAATGAAAATTCAAAGAACACTATTCTTTAAAAAAAAATTTTATATCCATAATTTTTTTTAATTATTATTGGAGCTTTTTCTTGCCCACTAATACTCTTGACGTTTGATCCCTATCCTTTAACATTGGCCAAAAACAGTCTTAAGGGATAATGAAAGAAATAAAAACAATGTTTCAATCATATGTGTTTCTTGCATTTGTATTTATTCACCCACGGATGTTACTTAAAAAAGGATTCTCGTGCATTTTTTCTCGTTGGCTTTATATCTTGATATTCAAATCGCAAAGTCACTGGTAGCCAAATGATAATGGTGGCGTATCACTCAAATTCGGTATGTTTTTATCAAGCCAGGTAATCATTGAAGACCCATTGTGTGTAGAAGCTAATGCCTATTAAATTTTTTTAATTTCAAAGCTCACAGGCTGTTGTTGTTGGTAAGCTTAAGGAGTGGAGTTCCAGCACAAGTGTTGTTTTCAGGTGTTTTTCTTTCGAAATTACGAGGTATGTCCTCAAAAAACTTCGTGTTACATCTGAGTATGATTCTAGTAAGCCATCAATCGTAAGCAAATCGCAATAAAAATGTACTGTGTTTTATTGGTAACAATTTTCATTCATTTTGAAGGAAATGCACATAAATTGTGGGATAATTTAAGACAAACATAATATTTCTCGATATAAATCTTATGCTGGTTATAGCTATTTTTTAAAAATAGAACAACTTTTTTATCTCCCCCAAAATTTTTACCCCCGAGAAACTCTTACCATCTTTCCCTCAGCCTAAGGAGAAGGTCCTTAGGCTCTAAGATCAAGGTCGAGATAATCAGTTTTTTGTTTGAATGCAGTGAACACCTAACTTAAAGTACTGTCGGCAGAAGAACATAACATGAGAATTCTAAGGCTTCTGAACAAATAGAAAAAAACATTTAAAAGTAAAAATGATTATGTAAAGATGTGAAGTAAGCTTCAAGGGGTGTGACTGAGTTGTTTGTCCCCCAAATTTTTTTTGTTGTTCTTTTTATTACTAAATGGTTTTTATTTCTTCTGGAAGATCTTTATAAATATATACAATTCCTCGAAGCCATCCTTCGAGAAGGTTCGGTCAGTGTTTTCGAGTTTCTAGCTCCCAAACAAGTATAAAAGAATTATACAAGTTCTCAATAGTGATTTTCCAACTAGAAAAGTACGCTAGGAGGGGGAAATACATTGGCTGGAGCTATATGATTTTGAACGTGGTAAAGTTTTAAAGGAAGCGCTCTCTCATCCCTCAGTGTGGGGAGGTCTGAAGTAAGATTAGTCATATTTCAAAATAATATCAATTTATTGTCAATTCAACCCCAACACAAGTTCGATCCACCAAAGTTAAGAGATGCACCCAATTAATAAATATGAAAGCAATTAACGAGGTACGCGAGATATGAGGAGACTTTAAATACTTAGTACACTTAATTCAATAGCTCTGCCTTCTTAGTTATCTAATATTGATTCAATCTCAAATGACATATCGCCACCTTAAGTAATACAATTATCAATTACTAAATACCCTCACCTCACATTCTATTTGATTAATCACTGCTTCACTTGCAGTCTCTATCCTAGTTCTCTCCTCTCTAACCTGAAAGCCTAGACATTATACAGCAGTCTTAATTTGCATGTTCATGTTCTCTTCTTCGGAGGAAGCTTCCTAATAAAATATTTTTTAAAGACCAGAAATTCCCCAAGAGGACTTTTAATAAAAAAATCGCGGATAGAGCCGTCACAAAGTGATTTGTTAACACTGTGGAGTGATTGTGTATGACATTTCTGTTATGTTGGGAGTGTCTAGTTTTACTGTACATGAAAGTATCATGAAGTGAAAACGTATAGGGGTTATAACTGTTCAACCACAATCTCTTAGACCATGTCGTCTAGTAAAGAAGGATCTTAAAACAATGAAAATAGTTGAGGATTCCACCGACAAAATTCATCAAGAACTTTTGGAAGCACTTGGGGGCAGCATCAACAAAATGGCAATTCGTCCCGAATATCGAAATCTTGGTAGGCATGGCTGAGCTGCTGCTTATAAGCCAAACATCACTGCAATAATTTCAAACTTCGCTTGCAATGGTGCAAAATTCCATAACATAGAAACATTGAGCAATGGCGTTACGGGCTGTGGAGCGATGAATCAAGGTGTACCACATGGCATCCCGATGGTACTGCCTAGGTGTGAAGATTGCTAAGAGAATGCTTTGACACTGACTATATTGTGCTTTAAGTGAAATTTGGTTCAAGGGATAATAGTTCAAGGATGTTTTTTATCTGAAACTTTTAGTTTCTGAGTAAGGAATTCGTAAGATGAAAGCCTATCTTGACATTCTAAACACTTCCACGCTGCCTACATTATGGCCACAGTTCGGATAGGTTTATTCCTGTTTCAACAGGATTGTGCTCTTGTCCATATTAAACCACCAGTGTATAACACAGCGCTTTCTGCGACGCCTACCCCTCAAACTCGGTTTTTTTCCCCATCCAGCCAAATAGCCAGTTGGAGCTCAACTACTCAACCCGCAAATAAACGTCACAACTAAATATCTTTTAAATAGACAGTGAGATAGAGAAAAGATATTACGTGGACAACATGACCGCGATAGTACTACCTGAATTACAGTCCCTATTAGAAGTTATTGGAAAATTTCTCAAGGATAAGCTACTGAAGTTGCATTTCTAATGAGATGCAACTTCAACACCCTTTATCCAGATTATAATGATATAGAAATTACATTTTGTAAAAAATTCAATGAACAGTTAAAAAGATTTTAAGCGATTTTCTTTAAAAATAAAGTATCTTTACATAAAACATGATTTAAATGAAATGATCATAAATTAAATCATACTTTGATAGACAGCTTCGAAAATGATATTTTAAGTAATTGAGTTTTTTTAGACTCCTTCCTTCAAACAAATATAAAGCAACTATTTAAAGCAACTAATCCTATGTAAACAATCCTCTCTATACAGACTGTTTCAACTATTTGAGTTTATTTCCAAGGCTTATTCATATATTTCCTAAAGCTTCTAATACACAAATTCAAACTCATACACGCCTGGTGTCCTATTCTAAACATCTGAACTACTGTATCACGGTGAAAACAAATAGATAAATTGTATTATACCTTCGGAATCAACCTTCTTCATATCGAATTACACGCATGATTGACCAAACCTTCTTGTGGTAAGATCTTTGCTTTTCCATATCATTTCATCATATAACTTCAGATGATAAGCATCCATTATTTAATACTAGTTTATTGTCTTGTTTTCATATCACGTAATAAGATTTAACAGATTGTATGTATTTAATGTGAGCGTGACTTCTATCTCAATCAACATGAGGAGGAAACACCACGACATGTGTAGATGTGGTTTGCTGACAAGGATATTCAGCAATTGGACTGACCAGTTCAAAGCTGAACATCTATGGGATGGCTATTACAGCGAAAGGTGATCGAACATCAAACTAATTTAAACCTATTTGCGGGAAAAGTAAAATACATTCAATGGTGTCTGGATACTTTTGATCATATACTGTATATTGAAACATACAGAAACCAAAAGTGAACGAGAATGCCTTTTGTCAAAACATGATTGAAAATTACTTTCATGGTTATTATGAAGCAATAACGTCAAGTTTCCAGAATTATGCGCATTTCTTAACTTTGGCTCTGTTTATAATTATGTGGTTGTGTCAAAACTGTCAATGATTTGTGGTAATAAAATAAATACATTATAGTTTAAAAAACTAAAAAACACCTTTTTATAGTTAATCGAACTAAGTTGTAACTTAATCTTTTAATCGCCGAATCTGGAATTAGTCGCCTAACCTGGAATTAGTCGTCTAATCTGGAATTAGTCGCCAAATCTGCAATTAGTCGCCAAATCTGCAATTAGTCGCCAAATCTGCAATTTGTCACCAAATCTGGAAATAGGATCTGAAATTTGTCTCCAGATGCCGGACGTTGATCTGAAAATGGGAGATCGTTAATCCTGATGATCCTTATCAGGACAATGGAACAAAAATATTATAATGTCACTGGTCCTGGACAAGTGAGCAAACTTTCGAAACATTCTGACCTTTTAAGGTAGGCGAAAATTGAGTTCACAGATTCCGTTACATACAAGTGAAGCTCATAAGAGTGTTAAAAAATGTACAGATACACCAACGACACAGTCATTTTTCATTGATTTTTTTCTCCTACATTTTGTTTTTAAAATCAAATTATTCGATTCATTCTAAATTTTTATGCATAAATGATGAATTATGAATTATGAGATTTTATGAGAATTTACTAAATTTGAATGATTATTTTAGCGATATTCAATGATCAATATGTAATATTGGACTTCATGAATACAACTCGGAAAGGAAAAGAATTTTCAAGCCTGCAACAGTTTGAAATCGTTGGAGTAGTGAAGCAAAGATGCCACTTAGCTCAGGGCTCGTGTAAGTATTTTTCAAGTCCGTTTATTTCCATTTGGAAAAAAATTCGAAAATTTGTTGCAAATCTGCATTATTTATTTATTTTTTAGAGATCATTATTTATTTGATTTCGTTACAAAATTACTGTATGCATTTATTCGTCTATATTTTTAGATCACGTGCTTTGTTCCCAGCAAAGTGGAAAATTTTTAATAATACTTATTTTTAAGAAAAAATGACTGGTAAGGAGTGTTTCTAACTCAGAAAACCAGACTAAATTGTTGACAAAACACCAAGTTCATTTTCCCTCTCAGTTTGCTCGAGGTGTATGTCTGATCTCCACCATGGGCACCGTAGCTAAACTCTCTGACTCGTGCATAGTCACCCCCACACCACTAGAATTCCAATTCCAATGCGCATGCTCGAACAATGACACGAGACTGATTTTTTTTGTTTATACACATTACATTGATAATGAATTTTTAAGAGTGTTTTTAGAATTAACATTTCTACATGTATCAAGAGAGAGAATGGTTCTCCAGAATTTCTCTTTTATGTTATTCATTTAATGAAATTAATAAATTAAATTACTAGCCGTACTGTAGCAGAATCAACAATAAATGAAGCCGCATCAAGCGAGGTATGCTTGTACTTTGCTTTGATACTGTTACAAATGATTTACTTTGATATTCTTTCAAAATAATTGTGATTAAGTAGTATTTAGAAAAACATACTTTTTTTTTAACTTTCAGTATTGCTTGATTTAAAAACAAAAAAATGTAAATCGCAAAAAAAAAAGAGAAATAGTTACAAATGCTTTTATAGAGACAAATTTCTACTTCCCTTTTCTTTCCTGTAAATTCGCCCGTTACCCTAAACAAAGCTTCGGTAGAAAAAATAAGCAGTCAACATGTACTTTTTTCCCAAGCAATATTGAAATAAGCTTCCAAAAATTGAAACCGAAACATTTGATAAATTTTTGTTACTTAAATCTTTATAGAAACTTAAGGAAGGAAACATAATTATTTATACAAAGATTCTGCTAGAATACACTTCTGTTCAAATATAATAAGATTTTTAATTAAAATTAAAAGTTTCGCTCTTAGTAGAAGATCAATAAGGCGTATTTTAGTTTTGTTAGTTTTCTGTCATTTCAATAATGAGACTTCTGATGTCATCTATTGGAACCTTTTTTTTTCTTTTACAGTGAACGTATCTTGCTTAGAAGAAGCAGTTGTGTTACGCCGCAGATGTGGTTACTACTTAATCAACGTATATATCCCAACCGTATTGATAGTTATTATGTCGATGCTCACCTTTTGGATACCTTACGATGCTGTCCCGGCCAGAATCACTTTGGGAGTGACCAGTTTGCTGACCATCATCACAAAGCAGTACCAGGCATCCATGCCAAACGTGTCTTATATAGTTGCCCTAAACGTCTGGTTGTCCTGCTGTATAGCATTCGTCTTCTTCAGCTTGCTCGAATTTGCTGCGGTAATTGCCATGAGTACAAAATCGAAGAGGAAAACAAAATCAGTGTTTCGTGATTCTCCAGATTTGATTTTACCAATGGTAAGACGTGTCTTGTATAAGCACACGCTTTCAACTGTAACAAAGTTAGATTTGTTCACCCAACGTAGGCAATTTATAAATACGATGGTTGTAAATTACGTAATAGCAACACAGGTATAAATATTTTTTTAAATCACTTACGAGTACAATTGCATGACATTCTTTCTACATCATCTCCAGCAAAACTTTTAACTTTTTGTCAAACGTCGGGAAGCCGTTAGAGATCCTTGGCAAACTGTTGGTTGTTGATGTCAGTGACGGAGCGTTCTACTACGCAGCGTACAGATAAAACGACAGGAAATCAGTGGATTTTGGAGACTTCGGAACTTCACTTCGGAAACAGATCGAAATCACAAGGATTCATATCAGGCGAGTAGGGAGCATGTTTCAAGATTTCTAACTGCCACCGATGCAATAGGAGAGTGACATTGTTTCATATACGGTAACGAATGTTATCATGCAAAGTGATAGGGAGATTGTTTTGTAATAAACGTGGATGTTCGCGCCGCATAGCTGGATGCAGATGGTGCTGCTGAAATTGGCAATAGTAGTCTGCGTTGACAGTTTGTCCTGCAAGTACAGCATTGGTAAAAATCACACCCTCCCAATCGTATGCGACTGTCAGCATAACCTGCACCAACTGGGTACCTATCGAAATTTCTGTGAATGCTTCGAACCTCAGTGACGCCATTCGCTTGATGGACGCTTTAATACGTAGTTATTCCGACCCGAAAGAAACGCTTTAACCCGTAGAGCAACCATCCTCAATTCATTTTCACGACCGACAACCTCGATTTTAAGCTGCAATGGATGATCACCTTTTAAAAATATGTTTAAAGCAGCGTTTCTTAAATTTTCGATCACCGCGGGACCCCCTTAATGCATCAGAGAGGCAATGCGAGCCCCCAAGATTTTGAACATACCTCCCCGACTTAATATTCTTGATCAAAATACAAGCTTTAGAAGAGTTTCTTCATTGAGAACTATTTAGTAATCTTGTCTAGTATGGCACATCTTTCAATTTTCTTCGAGGCCTTTCAGAGTCTATAAAAGTGAAATCTCAACGTTACATGAGGGACTCCGTGGACCTCCTAGAGAGGCACTGAGTATCCCCAGGGGTCCGCGGACCACAGTTTAAGAAACGCTGATTTAGAAGGATGAAAAGGAAACTTTCTCTTCACTTTAACGCGAAAGTGCAACTACCCTTCTTACTAGATTGATTGTCTTTTGCACCTTACACATCAACAACATTGCTACCTCCTCACTCCCATATCCTATTTGCGCATGCTCGCTATTTTTTGAGTTTCTAGGTTTAAGTTGCCACTATTTAATTTACAGCCCTCCTATAACTAATTTAACTGTCATTACTTTGTGTCAAGACCTTCGTCTATCAGAATATTGCCAGAATACAAAACCAGTTATCAATCTCTCTCATGTTGTTTCTAAGCACGATGTTAGTAAATAATCTATCAAACATATCGGTCATTTTGATTCCGGGAGTGTTGCATTGATCCCATGGAATCCCTACACACCTTCACTAATCTAGGGGGTCACATTTATAAGCAATGCTAGAACTGTAAGCGACTAGAAGCTGAATAATTATATATTTATTGTTAATTATTGACATCTAAATCCTAGCTGTAAGCGTTCTATAGTATTGAAAAATGTTCTTATATAGTTTTCTCTTCTTGATTTAAAATGGACAGGACTTGAAAAATCTAAAAGGGAAGTATAATTACCTTTTGCACTTCAAGAACCCTTCCACTCACAGGAAGCTGATCTTCGCAAAAACTCGTTCTTAGCGGATCTCTACACAGCGAAATAAATATGCTCGCCACATTTCAAAACTGGTTGTCTAATAGTTCTAAAAATTGGAATTTTTTAAATCTATAACGCCTTTAAGCCATCTCTGGGAGTTGATATCTACAAAATTCGTTCTTAGCACATCTCGGGGGAAAAAACACGCTTATTAAGTTCAAGGATTGAAGGTTTAATATTTTATTTTTAATTTTTTAGTTCTATCTACAATAAAAGCAGGCTTTTTCTTAGTTCTATAAACAATCATTTATTAAATGATGAATTACTATTAAATGCATCATATTTTAGAATCTGGAATACCCATTGGCATCCTATCAGGGCGTAGAAACGTCCTGGTTTGCAAATTGTGGAATCAGCCAACCGAAGGAAATCTGGAAGAGCTAAGTATGGAAATATTTAGTGCGGAAAAAGGTGTAAAGTCAAGATATTCTTCACTAAAAAGAGCTCAATATTCTGTCTGAAAATTGCATCAGCATTGAACATAAAAATACACGTTTTGAATAGAAGAGTTTGTGAAAAATTGTTTAATCTGGTGACCTCTGAATCAATTCTCAGCTGTTTTGATAAAAACAAGCAATGAATGATATTTCATTTCACTGATCCGACAAGGGAATTTTGAAAAACAGATTTTATGTGTAAGTTAAGCAATTAGAGCGTAAATTATTTTTTTTTCCATATGCTCGAGTCTTTTTTTTATTTCTATTTTTTTTAAGAAACTGTGCAATTGTTTATATTACAATAAGAAATTTCTGACGCACCCTTCCCTTTTTAACATGAAGAACACTTTTTTTTGTTTATTGTATCTGTAATAACCCTGAACGCATGCGCGCGTTTTCGCTTCAAGGTTGTACCTTAATCTTTTAGTCGCCAAATATATATATATATATGGAATTAGTTGTCAAACCTGGAAATAGTATATGGAATTATCTAAATCTGGAAATCCTTACTCCTGATGATCCTGATCAGAACAATGGAACAGAATTATGAAATTATTATACTGTCACATCGCGGTCCCTGATAAGTGTGTAAAAAATTTCGAATTAATCTGATATTTTAAAATGGATAAAAATATTTAGTTCAAAGATTACGTTACATACAAGTGAAGCTTGTAAAAACATGTTAAAAACGGATTTTTTTAAAAATTTATATTCCCTCCTAACTTTTTGGGAATCGATTTTCGAAAAACAATTCTTAGCTGATTTCCACTCAACAAAAGCAACATACCAAATTTCAAGACTGCAGGATTACAAGCTGAAAAACAGGAAATTTATCTGTAATGCCCCCTTATATCCCCCTTAAATAATTTGAAATAAATCTCCCGCAAAATCCGTTCCTAGTGGAAATGAAACAAGTTGGCCAAATTTCAAGTCTCTTTGTCTAATATTTCAAAAGCGGGAATTTTTATGTGTAACGCCTCCTTAAGGGAACCAGGACATCATACACCTTCAAAAGGTTGATTTTTCAATTTTAGTATTAAAAAATAGAATCTAATAGCTTTCTGAATCTAAAAATGTATAACATTCTTTGTCCGTTTATAAAAGGTATTTGACATAAATGTCAGCAAACGTTTAGAAATGTTTAGTTTTTCACTTTTTCTCCAAAGCATAATTTTTTGATTTTAAGTGCACTTTAAAAAAAAATTATTGCATAATATGGTTCCAAATTTTTTATACTTCTAAACAGGGTACCTGTGCATATAGTGAACCTATTTTTTAGTCGAAGTAATGCATAGTTTTTTAAAATAGTTTTATGTATGAAATAGGGGGGGGGGATAAAAAATTTCAAAATAACAAAGTTTTATAATTTTTTTAAAGAAACTATCTCAATATTTTAATAAAAATTAGGTTCAATATATTTTGTGTATTGCGTTTTATATACACTCTATAAAAAACAACGACGCAACAAGGAGTTGCCCGATTGTAATGAAATTTCGTATCCAAAAACATTTGTACCGTACATGCAAATGATTTAAATTTGGTGTCCAATGAATGAATAGTGGAAGCTACTGTGCATTGGAACTGCGAATTAAACAGGTGTCTATAAGGAGCGATTCTCATTCTGATAGTCAAAACTTCTGATGCATTGTGGTTCAGGGTACCTTTCAACGACTGAAGAAATGCCTCACCGCAGGATTTGAGCTCATTACGAGCAACTGTCAGAGTTTGAAGGAGGTGATATCATTGGATTGAAAGTGGCAGGTTAAGCAAATCTAAGAATCGCTCATCCTATAGGCTGAAGTGAGGTGGCCATTAGAAGATGCTGACGAGAATGGGTGGACAGTGGCAGACAGCGTCATGATGGTAGCGGTCAACCTAGGGAAACAGCAGATCGGGAGGACAGATTGACTGCCAGATCAGCTGTCACAGAACCTGATTCATAGTTATTGACCATCAGAAGTGTGAACCGCACACGAATGCTCACCATGACCATTCACCGATGGCTGATAAAGCGAAATTTACGCTCGTACGAACCGCTATGCCACCTGCCACCCATGACTGCACATACTCGAGCCAGATTACAGTGGTTCTTGGTTTGATCAGGTTGGAATAATGTTACTGGGGAAGTATAACGTTTAGCGACGAATCCCGCTTCCAACTGTGTCCTGACGGTCATCGAAGAAGTGTCTGGAAACGTTCGGGGCAGCGTGCCGATCCTGCTTTCTTTATTGCACGCCACACAAATCCTCAACCAGGAGTTATGGTCTGGGGATTCATTTCTTTTGATAGCCTGACCCCTTTGGTCATCATTAGAGACACACTTACAACATATCGGTGCGTCGACGACATTCTGAGAACTGTTTTGCTACCGTTCCTTTTTCATCTAGATAATGCCAGATCATATGCGGTACGTCTTGCTATGAACTGTCTTACAGCTTGTGAAACACTTCCTTGGCTAGCCAGATCGCAAGATCTCTCTTCAATCGAGCATGTTTGGGATATGATGGGAAGGTGACTGCATCTACCAAAGAATTCTGATGATCTGGTTTGACAATTGGAGCAAATTTGGCAAGAAATACCATATGAGACCATCAGGATGCTTTATCACTCTATACCACGTCATTTGGCAGCTTGTATCCAAGCTAGAGAAGGTCAACACCTTATTGAGCTCTTTACTTTGTAACTATGAAACTCTGGAATAAATAATTCAATTTTTCTGAAATTTTAATCATTTTCTATATTCTGAATTCCGTGCATAATCTTTCTACCCACCAATTTTTGTCTCTATCGAACAACTCGTTCTTGTGCGTCGTTTTTTTTTGTTATAAAGTGTATGTGCAAAAAATATTTTACCTATTTAAAAGGTGCTTAAACATAAGCATATGTTATGAGATATCAAAAATTATGTTTAACTTAAATTAAACAGAAAAAAAATTTAACTTTAAAAATTTATTTTTGTATTTCTACAGAATGATTAAAACTTCTTTATAAAGATCACAAAAATATTAGCTCAATTGGAAGTTTTCCAAGATATATGTTCCATAAACAATGAGTCATATCTTTGGCATTTTACTCTTCCGAGCATGTCCTGGTTCCCTTATCTCTTTTGGGAGCCGATTAAAGCAAAATCCCCTTTACTCAAAAAAGAAACATGCTCAACAAATTCATGTCTGCAGGCTAGTAGTTCAAAAACTGGAATTTTTATATATAATTGTTCCCTTATATAAGTAAATAGTAGTGATTAAATGTTATATGAGTTTGATAAAATGGTACGTGAATTTGCATTAGCTTTAAGTTAGCAAATAAGTAGAGATTGTAAGACAAAATACTTCGGGAAAAAATTTTAAGTATTCAAAATATGTTTTACAGCTTTAGCTTATCCGTTCTCGTATCTAAGTCAAAATATGCATATAGCCACACCAAACACTTTAAACTTAAATACCTACGTTTCCAAGAGAACCAAAATAACTTAAATATAAACTGGCGTGAGTAGACAAAATCCGAAGAACTATAAATTGCGCAAAACGAGCGTGAAATATAGAAAATCTATTTTCCTACTAGGGCATGTGTGTATCAATTCCTGGTTTTTTTCTACATCACACACAATTCTTTTTTTATTGATTTCAAAGCAAAGTATGACAAATTACCACGAAAAGTTAAATAGTTTGCATAGCGTTTTGATATAGGAAAGAATTAAATATTATTTTCTTCGAGACAAGTGTCAGGATACTATAGCAATAATGCACAGTAACTTTGACGTGGATATCTAGACGTTTTAGTAATTAGGAATGGAAAAATATTTCTCTCTTACATTACGTATTCAATTTATTCTTCAATACTTTGAATATTACTCATGTTTGACAATTTATAAAAGTGACTTTAATATAAATAGTACTCGTTAAAGAAATAGTAGAAACACACTCAGCTTCAGACAAATAAATAGTTATCATAGCATTTAATCAATATGTTTTAAATGATGATTGAACACAGTTTGTGCTTAAGAAACTCAGGTTCTGACAAAGAGAAATTGCTTAACATCATATTTTATAGGTAATCATTTATTTATGTTGCAAGAGTAAATTTTAAACAAGAAATTAATGTTCTATATCAGTGCTTTTCAAACTTTCAATATTTGTGATCCAATTTTCAATCATAACTTTCACAACCCCCCCCCTCTTCTTATAATAACAGTGTATTGAATGCAATAAAAATGTTCTTCGAAGCTTGAGTTACAATACGCGACTTTTAATTAAACACCTTACAAATTATCACGATATGTATTATGTATTAAATTTTGTGTATGGAAGCCCATGGGAAGCACTAGTAATTATTAAATTTATTTTTAATTTAGTATTGATAAGCTATTTATGAAAAACATTTTACACTACTGAACATTTATAAGTATATTATATCACTGTAAATGTGTATTTAATTTTTATTATGGCAGAATGCCTTCTTCTTTGCTTCTTTTCAATAAGTTAATACTTATTTTAAATATTTTATACTAGTCTTTTCAATATGCTCACGCTTCCCACGTACGCATATAACGCCCTCATGGAGGGGCGCACCCCCAATTTAAGAAACGCTGTTCTATATGCTCTATTATTTATTACTTTCAATTTCTGTGCAAAGATGCAACTCATTTTCATATATTATTAGATTGTAATACATGAAATCAGGAAATTTCCGATTTCCACCAGTGCGTTTTTGAGATTTTTTTTTCTAATAAGACTTTTTTGATATAATATTTATCATTTTTAAAGCTAAAACCTTTTTTATCTCATTTAAAATGTTTTCTTTAAAAATGCCGTAATTTTTTCTATAATTTTAGATGTTTAATCATATGATGAATTCTCGAGATGTTAGAGTATGTTTTTTGTTTGAGCGGAAGAGTGACCATAATATTATAACAGAGCTGCCCGAAACACCAATGTCGCATTTGGAGACAGTTCAGTGAACGAACGGCTCATGCGACGTTGGT
Source organism: Trichonephila clavata (assembly GCA_019973975.1). Taxonomy (NCBI): domain Eukaryota; kingdom Metazoa; phylum Arthropoda; class Arachnida; order Araneae; family Nephilidae; genus Trichonephila; species Trichonephila clavata. Next base: position 185,031 of record BMAO01007387.1, read on the forward strand.
ATGCAAAGTTCGAATCTTAGTAACTAGAGTCTCACAAATGAAGACCGGGCAGGTTGGAGACAGTTATGAACAGCGAAGTCCTTCGAGCAATAGTAGAACAAAATCTCGGCAATACTGTTAGAGACTAAGCAGAAGCAGTAGGTGTAACTCCTAGAATCATTTCTCGTCACCTAAAAATTATTGACAAAGTTGAAAAAATGGATAAATGGGTTCCTCGTGAATTAAACAAGAGAGAATCAAAATAAAAAAATAAAAAAATAAAAAATAAATGGAATATATATATATATATATATATATATATATAAAATAATAAATAAAAAAAAGTTTTGATTCTAAGGGGTGCTGAGAAATGGCATTCAATGTGTTTGTTGCCTCCAGAGCTACTGAATTTTCTGACACCGACATAAAAAAAGAAACTTGTTTCCCGTTGGCAAAAGTGTGTTGAAGCTAATGGTTTGTGATTTAATTAATAGAGTTTGTTCTATAAAAAGATGTAATATAGGCCGTAAAAATCGGACATTTCATATGTTACAACTGTTAATATGTAATTTTGATAGATGATTTTAAAAACTTCATTAAATTTTTTTTCCATTTTTGCTTTGTTTTGTAGAGCATGATAATGGTAGATTATTAGGGGATCTTTAAGCATGTTTATAAAGAGAGAGAGAGAGAGAACGTTATACATTTTAAAAACCTATGAGAACCTATGTTCTAGCTTATGTGCTGCATCTAATTTGAAATTTATGACGCATTATTGATAAATTCGAAACATTTAGGAATTTTTATTTAAATTTAATATCTCTCTACGAAGACTAAATATCTTACATTTATTGATAAAGTCACTTATATCACTACTAAATAGAGTAGAATAATACTTAAAAGATAAGATGTTATATTTTGTTTAGTTGCCTTATTTTAGATGCAATATCTTATATAGTTGTTCATTTTTGATGTTATATTTTATTTATTAATTGTTTATTTCAAATGTTATATATTTTATTAAGATGTTATTTTTTATTCAAAAAAATTATACTTATGAATTAACTCATTTTGACACACACTTCTTTGAATAATAAGCTAATTATAATGACCCAGTGGCTGAGTGGTAGTGCATCGCGCTTCCACGCCACAGGTTTGGAGTTCAAATCCCTAGCTGGGCAAGATCGAATCAGAGCTTTTCATCCATTCAGTGGGTCGATAAATGAGTACCAAGCTTAGTTGGGAACTGAACACTGGAGTTTCGCGTCAGACTGATCACTTGACTGAATCATCTGCACATGCGTCCCAGTGCTTAAGGTCACGAAAACTGAGTCAGGCGCAGTAGGCTTTGGCCCCCACAGGCTGTTGAGCCACTGAGATCAGTTCAGTTACCAAAGCATTTATTTGTGTTATGCTTACAAGTTGTTTTTGTTTTCCAGGTACTGCTGAAAGCCAATGGCACGTGGTCAACAAAACAGTGTTGGACTGACACGAAAGAAAAGGACGACGGATTAGGTCCTAGACGCTTAGATTTTTTCTCAAGACTGTTTTTTCCATCTTCTTTTTTAATATTTGTCATCGTTTATTGGAGATACTACAACTGAAAGCGTTTTATAAAAATTGAGTCACCACGCTTACAATGTAAAGGAGGTGGGTAAAGATCGGCCTTTTTTCACCCATCGGCAAATTCATATTATGTATTTTTTTTAACACCGATACTCAGTCAAAATGAAGATGTTAGGTTTTTTTCAAAAAAATATTTTATTAAATAGTGAAAACAGAAAAAAATAACAATGCTAAACTATTTGTTACAAAGGTGTTCGATTATGTCTCCTTCTCTATTTCACTGACTGAATCGTCACTGGACAATCCAGTAGCAGCGTCTTGAAGCATATCAGCATATTCAAGATTTGGTGTTTCTGTCTGAATGTAATTATAGCACCAGTATCCCAAGTACCCAAGTACAGATGCAACATGTGCGCAGCAGCCAGCAACTTTAGCACCAACATTGCACTAACAATACCATTCAATGTTTGGATTTTGACCTATACCTGTTCTTATCCATATGTTACATACTTTTGAACTTGTGTGTCGTAATTTCAACTGGAGTCGAACAACTGAGGAATCTTCTCGATTTACGTAAAGAGAGTACAGTCCCCCATTGATTAAGGTGTTCGTGAGTGTACGATTGGCTTTGCTTAAGCTGACATAACCCAAGAGTTAAATATCGTAGCGCCTTCCATGTTAATCGTGGAAAATCTGGAAGACCAGAGTCATTAAACAAAGTCCATATGACCCTTTTTCTTGCCCAGTCGATCAGTCTGACCGATTCGCGGACAAGATATTTTTTTTCGTATCACATCAACGCGCTCGATGCACCAAAACAAATGAATGTCAGTTTGAAAGTCTTATTATTGTCGTATTTGAGACATCAAAAAATATAGTAGTGTTTAAAGCGCTTAATAGATTTTTTTAAATGAAAGTTAGAAAAAGGGCTTAAAATAGCAAAACTCAACAAATTTGCGAAGTTTGATGACTTTTTTTATGTGACTTACTATTTTTTTCTTACTATATTAGAATAAAAAAGTAAAGATTAATGACTAAAGTTCACATAAATATAATAATATAGCTCCAATAAATACAATCGACTCTCGCTAATTCAAACCTTCGATTATACGAACCTTTCGCTAATTCGAAGTTTATGTTCAGCCCCTAGAAAAACTCTTGATATTTCAAACTAAAACAATACGTTTTGATACACTCAGTATTTCGAAGTAAAATTTGTGGTCGGTCAGAATACAACACGTAATAATTCGAAGTGATTTAATAAACCTCTCGACATGTAGAGTCACTATCATGTAGTGACTCTATCATATAGTATTGTGGTAAACAGTTTGGAGCTTATATGTTTTGTATTGTATTGTCTCTTTTGTATTGTAACATATCCCCTTTAATGGTCATCGGAATTGAATCCAGTAACAATGACAGACGCTAAGCAAACTACGCAACTTTTCCCTTCAAAATGATGTTGATGTGGACGTTTTTTCAAGCTTCATTTATTTTAGAAAAATCTATTGACTGAGATAGATTGAATGACATAAAACAATAACAAAAAAATATAACACATGTTTTGATAAAAAAAAATTAATTATGTACAGTATGTATTGTTTTAGTAGTTGTTTATAACATATAAATGTATTTTTTTAATTCAGGACTTTTAACTTCTGTCTAATATTTATACTTGCATATAATATGTATTTTTTAAAAATACTTTTAAAATATTTTTTTTTATGTTCAATTGTTTTATTATACAGTTTCAAATTTAAATGTGTTAGAAAAAAGATTTTCTTCGTGTATTTTGGGAGTTTTTCCCTCACCTCTTGATAATTCGAAGTTTTTCATTGGTCCCTTCAACTTCGAATTGTCGAGAGTCGACTGTACTTTGAATTTTCATGACTATGATGGGCAAAAAAAAGGCCGATCTTTACCCACCTCCTTTATTTCATAATTGTAATATAACTTGTTTTGTTTCCCTCAAGGATTTAATATAAAAGGTATCCCGAAACTCAGCATCAAGTGGTTACGGGGTGAAAGATAGAGGGGGGAGGGCTCATAACAGTTCCAGGAAAAATAAACCCATATCCCTTGGTTAAGTGATGACTAGCAAAATTTTGAAAATGTGCAAAACTAACACCGTTCATCACATTGTTAGGTACTATGATCACACATTTCCCAATGGGCTCAGTTAATGACGGTCACGTGATGAAGATAAACACGTGATTTCCATTGAATTCAAAACATATGCTAGACTAATTGATGTAGTTGTTCTATTTATAAAATTAAGGGGAAAAAATTTAAATTTCATAATAGGGTAAAGATGTTCGAATGTTATGAAAAAAATTTCTTCAAAACGATTTTAAAACTAAAACAATATTCTTATATTATGCATTTATTTTTGAATAAAATGCATTTTGTATACCTAAGTGCGTTATTATTGTTGAGTAATATGTATTTTGTATGAGAAAACTTCTCCAAAGAGCAAAATTTGGCAACGAAGAAGTGTATAAACTGATTAGCTGGAAACACATGATTGTTTTTATCGTGTGGATATGACAAGGGTGGCCAACTTGTGATGTTCGGCTATGCGTACTTCCCTCTAATCCCCCTTGTCTACTCTCGGACCCGGCTAGAAGTGTGGGAGTAACTAATTGATGAGAAGGCATGATTCCTTAAAATTATTTTCTTGTCACACTTATCAACACAAGCACAATAATAATCCAATTCAGATAGTTTGATCACTATTTAGAGCGCGAAGGTTGAGACCAGTTAGCCTGGAGATAATATTACAGACATTCAATACGATAATCTATACAAGCTCGTTATTAACTTAAACGTGCCCTAGCAATTTAAGTTCTAACTTCTATTTAAATAATACGCACAATACCTGTACTCTTGTAAAGCAGAAGTTCTACAGTTGAGGCCTTGAACACTAATATCTATCTTGATCAGCTCCCATCCAAGTGATCCTCAATTTAGATATCTTCAATCCTCACTTTAATAATCTTAGAATCGCACTTCAATAACTGACGATCCTCCCTTCACTAACTCTCGATCCACCCATCACTAACTCTCAAAACTCGCGAATACAGAATTTATATAATAATCTTAATTTGCATAATCACGTTTTTTTACCTTCGGTGAAAGTTGGTTGAATTGAATATTTTCCTTAAAGAGTCCTCAAGGGTTAGTAGAGCGACGTATAGATCCGTCACAAACTTTTTTTGGGAAGAGTGCCACTATCTGATAAAAAAAAGTTATGCATGCCACTTTAAACTTTTGCAACAAACAAAAGAAAATGAAAAGGTAAAAAAATTTTACTTATAGGCTTATTATGAAATTTTTACGCAAATAGCACATATTTTATTCATGTCTAAGTAGTGGAAATTTAAAAATAATATAAATAAGACAAAGTACGAACTTAAGTTTTATTGTTAAGATTTTCTTTTCAGTTTTAATCAATTATGTTAGGTATACAATAAAAATGAGTAACTAGAAACATTTAATTCTAAATAATTTTTAAACAGTCAGTACTTTCTTAGTGTGGTTTTTATTTCGTAGATTTTTTACTGAGTCATCTATATTAGGATCAGTTCTCGAAGATTCTAACAGAATCGGATTGTTCTAAGTGTGCATCAGTTTCTCTTTTTTCTACAAAATCGAGACAAAAAAGGCAAGGTGTGCTTACAAAAGAAGATATAAGATCAATCAGGATTGTAAAGAAGAATCTTTTCCTTGTAATCTTAAAATTAAATTATTTAAATGTCTTGTAGTATCGGTAAGAAAACCAGAATCTCAAAGCCTATCTTCATTCTTGAGATGCAAGCACTCACTATGCAGTTCGTTGTTTTCTTCCAAATACTTTAAAACACAATCCCTCAAATTCTAGAATCTCCCTAATGCACACAACAATGAAGGAGTGTTGTCTACATTATGTATATATATATATTTGTATTGTTAATTAATTAAGTGTATTTAAAATAGATTTCGATGTTTTATTTTGCCTGAAACCACCACATCTCAATAAAACAGTAAAAAAATTATTTATTATTATTTTTTCAAATTTGTTAATCTTTTAATAAGTCTTCGCGTGCCATTCTTACAACCCTGCCGTGCCACAGTGTGGCACGCATGCAGCGGGTTGGCCACCCCTGGTCTATGACGCCACATGAGTTTTTGAAGTGATTGGTTAGAAACGAGTGTGACATCATATTATCATGTGACGTCATAGTCGCATGAATTTAGCCCATTTTTTTTTTAAACATTTATAAACCCCGTGCACCACCGAACGTATAACACGGGGGTAAACAACACAGACAGAAGAAAGGATTACAACACAAACATCCATGCCTTCTCCGGGATTCGAACCCAGTCCCTGCGGCACCGCAGTCAGCTTCACTGACCACTATACCGGATGGGCGGCTTTAGCCCATTTTAAAGAGGTTTTTCTCTAACGTGATCTTCGAAGTTGCTCAATTAATCAAAGTTACAAGTCGTGCAAAACACTTTGCTGATTTATTTAATATATTTTGCCTGAGTCGGGGTTTGTCAAAGTTATGAAAGCTAACTTTGATTCTCCGTAAAAAAGAAACATTTTACGTACTTTTCTAGGCAAGTTATTTCAAATGATAAGCAAGCTTCTGTCCATAACTATTATTTTCCGTATTCTTACAAAATGATTTTCATTTCAAAAACTTTACCTTAAGTGAGCAACTCAAACAAAGCAATAATTTGAAAAATGAAATGGAAAACATTTCTGTAGAACTTTATTGAATTTCGTGTCCGAAGTGTTTGCCTTATACTCGAATGCAGGTTCTACATCGTTTGAAAGTGGTCGCTTAATGGGGAGTCGTGAGTAACTGGTTGATTTTATTTCTTCTAATGCTTCCTCAATCCTTTGGAGCAAGCTAGTTACATTTTCGAGTGTTTTAAAAGAAATCTAAAGGAAAACAAAATATGTTAATCATCACTTAATCAAGTGATATCAAATTTTTCCCATAACTGATACTTTTCACCTCGTATCCACTTGATGTTGAGTTTGGGGACACCCTGTGTATATATATCAGTATATTTGAAATTTTCATGTAATTTATATGATACCATATGTTTTCATAATGTCTTTAGTTTAATATAATTGCTGAATTGTGAAGACATGAGTTATTTTTTTTCTATTACTCGTAAAATTATTTACTTGCATCCAAAGTAGCTTTATTTGCTGGTAATTTACATATTATCACTTTAGTTTTGTATATAATATAGCTTAGTACCTGTTAATGTAATAGTTTACCTGTTAATGTAATGTGTTATTGTATTCAAATTCTGTATGCAATGAGTTAATAAAGACACAAAATAACAGGAATGAAGCTGATTCCGATTCAGTAGAATTGTTTCAGATAAACTTACGAGATAATCTCTTTAACATGGGTCAACTGATTGATTCCAGTTGTTTAATACCAGCTTAATTTAATATCAGTGCAATTAAAAACCTTTTTATTTATTTGCCACAAAATTATTTCTGTGATTTAGATGTGAAAATATTTCAGCAAAATTAACTTTATTAATCACGATGTAGACATGAATCAAGTTTGTAGAGTTGGGGCTTTTATTTTGTTTATTTATTTATTTTTTGATATAGAAATCTTGATGTACATTTTGAAATTATTATACGGTGTTACATAGATCATTATTGAATGAGACACATAAGAACTACAAAAGTTCCAAATTTGTTCAATGAGGGGCTTTGTTTTTTCTTCTGAGAGCTGTGGATGATATATTTTTAATAAAATTAAATTTATTTACGTACAAAAAGAAAGAAGAGAGAGAAACACATAGTCTTTACACAACAGCATTATAAAAAAAATAATTTCTTTTCCCTGAGAGATCAGTGTGGCTATTCAAAGTAATACCAACAAAAAAATTGTGACACTTATTTTTCACACCGTTGACCAATTTTTGTAAGCCAAAAGATATCGCCAAAGCAAAAAACGTCATCAAATGCAGTCATCGTTTCCGCACATGGGCGAAAAAAAATCCCATGCTTGCTCCTCCTGAATTAGTCCTTCAACAAATATATTGGCGAAGATTTAGAAGAAATAATTACTGTAAAAAAAGTACACTCTTTAAATAAACGAAAGATGAAATGATAACTACAATATTTAGGCGGTCAAAATACCGTAATTGCATGCCAAATCGCGACGAAGGAGTCTTCTTTAAAAAGAGTCAGTGGGTGAGAGTTATATTAACGTCGCACTACAAAGCTGCACAAGGACTATTGGAGACGGACTCGAAAAATTTTAAGCCATGGGCAAGTGACGAGGATACAACCTGAGCTGGCAGCCCCCTCTTCAAACTACAACTCCACTCTAACGGAAGAACTTTGAGACACGACAGACTTAGAAGCGTGCATCAATGCCTCTATAAATTCTAAAATACTTAGATCTTTGGTGATATAGGGTGGGTTGGAGAAAGACATTAAATCTCTATAATGCGTGTTCAGAATGTTTTGTCTTACGTATCATACGTATCGTACCGTATCAAAACGATATTCCACAAATCATAAAATATTAAATGAACTTTAATGTTCCATGTTACTAGATAAAACATATGAGATACACTGTAAAACGATGTTCATCATAAAAGGTAAGCAATATGGGATGATCATAAGTGTTGCCAAACAACAACAAAGAAATTAATAATTAAATTAGTTCTCTTCAGTCCATGCCACCACAGATCTTTCTCGAATCAAAGAGCATTAAACCAGTTATTGACAGATTCTACGGAGGACGTTTGCATTGGCCCTCTCTACACGGGACGTCTTTAGTGGTTAAAAGTGTCGAACTCATGACACATGACATTCCGTGATATTGACCACTAGGTTACCATGGCCACTTTCTTTTTTTTGAAGCTGATTCATAAATTCGCATAAGTAGTAATCTAAATGCTCCCGTGCATTTCACCATGTTTCTTATTTCGCCATTTTGCTAAATTCCTTGGTCTCTTAAATCAAACCGTATCATACCGTATTTACGTATACATAACGTAATCTTACGTATCATACCGTATTTTGGGGAATATTACACTGAGTTTGCTTGCATAGAGAAATTTTAATTTGTGGTCAAATACGAAAGTTTATTGGCAGCTAAGCAATAGATTCTTGGTGTCTAAGAAACATCAAAAAATCAAATCTTTGGAAAGAATGGGCTATTTTCGGCTGAAAAATGAAGAGAATGGGTTGTTTCCTTTCCAAAGATTGAAAATATTGAAAGAATAGCGGATACCGTCGTTGGCGTAGCTAGATATCCAAAGGCCCTGGTGCTCAAAAAAAGGGCACTATCTTGGTTAGATTTTATCAAGTAAAAAAGTAAAAATTTCTGAATATTTTAAATATACAAAGGCATAATTTTTGTTCTGCATCTTTTCTTTCGTGGCATTGTTTGAGCTTAAACGCACCACTGGGCTTCTTTTTTTTAATCCCTAATTTCAGTTTCATAATTCATGCAATACATTTCGGATGTGTGCTTGAGTACTTACTGTCGTTAAAAGGAAGTAGAAAGGTAATGCTACGCAACAAAACGTCGTTGGAGAATCCCTGGCTATTTATTTGGAAGGATCGGACTCACCCACTAGAGGGCTTAGAGCTACAAAAGGTCCCTCCGAGATAGACAGAAAATGATACAAAAATATGCATGAGTAAGAAAACAATAGCTATACAATATTTTATTATAACTATTTTTTTTTAAAAAAAAACCCCATCTCTCTGTAGAAGAGCAGAAAATGGAGGGGGGGATTACGTCGGTCTAATGCAGATACGAGAAGATTGCAAAATATTGAAACAGGAAACTAGCTTACTATGAATTATATTGTTATTAAAAATAGATTGTAACTAGGAAGGAATTGCCTCTTGTGTAGATTTTTTAAGATGTAATAATAAGTATGGTAAGATTTTTCATGAAAATTTCAAGTAACTATTTATAAAAAAATGAAAGAAAAAAAATTGAAAATAATATAAACTTTTCAATAAGTAAAGTTCGCAACACTAATCAAACATTGGAAAGAATTTAAGGAATTCTCAAAACAATTTCAAAATTACTTTCGACTGAATTGCCATGAGAAAAGTTATGTTTTTTTTTTTTGCAACCTTTTATTTATATATCTTAAATTTAGGAGAAATTATTGCAAGTTCGACTTGTTTGGTGGTCAACATCCGAGGCTCCTGGTGCACAGCACCGCCCAACACATTGGTATCCACACCACTGGATACCATGTCCCAATATTGCTTCATTGTGTATAATAACTAAGTATAAGTTCGAATCTATTTTAAATTAAATTCGCTCTCAGAAGTTTCAAGAGAACTATTGGCAACAGGCCTTGTAATTCTAAACCACGATCGAGTGACGTGGACAATACTGGTGCTTGCGATTCACTTTCAAAATTCCACACGGTACGGAAAAAGTAACTTATATAAATCTCTCTTATAGGGGGAGGGGGGGAGCTACACACTCTAAAATATACGTCGATGAAACATACTTCCTACAATAAAAATAGTTTTAAGTATGAAATTTATTTTAGGTAATTATCTAAATAAATTGCTCTTTATAAATCAATCTCATTTTCAAAAATATTTTGACAACATTGTTAAAAAAAAGTGGCCCTGTAAAGAGTTAAGTAATATTTTTTCATAAATTAAAATTTGTCAAAAAAAATTGGGAAAACAACAGTAATTTGAGGTGTACCCTTTTAATTAATTAGATGAATGCCTTGAAAAAAAATATGCTGTTATTTTACGGAAGCCACAACATACACAAAAAGAGGTTCACATAGAAAACGGGCTGCCATCTATGGGTAATAGTTGTAACTTAAAATTAGAATTATGTCATTTTTAGGATAATTTCTGTAATTTTAACTATGTTGATGTTATTGGTAATGACTGGAAAGGTTTTGAAGAGGAAGGAAATATTTACATAAAAAAGTAATGAAAATGCCTAAAATATAAATATGATGAAAAAATAAATATGTATCTGAGAGTAAGTTTACGAGTAACATATATTAAATCAAATAATACTTTTGTATGTGTTTTGGATACTATTCCTTATTCAGTAATATTAATACTTTTTTTTATTAAATTAATAATACATAATAAAATAAATTACATCCATTAACTTATTTTAGAGATCTTAAGCAATCACGTATTGAACCCTTAAAAATTTCAAGGAAAAAAATTGATAAAATACTTAATTGTAAGAAATGTGTAAATCATTGGTAAGACTGTAGTTTTCATTGTATAGGAGTTATATAATTTTAATGTTTATAAAAGGTTTCCTAAGTACTGTTTGAAACCAAAAATATTTTGACACCTCGCGCAATTCATAAAGTACTGTTTATGTATTTTTTTAAAAAGATAATTTATAAAAGTGGATTTATTCTTACTTTATTTTATCAGAGAAAGGAAATTTTAACAAAAAATACTCATTCTAATTTAAATTGATCGTAAATCTGAGAGCTCTAGTTATATATAGGCAAAGTGTTATTGTTATAGGAGCATTTTTCCTAAAAGAAAAATGCTTTGAAAAGATGTTACTGTTTCTTCATTTTTTGCCAAAAATTGCAGTTGAATAATTTTTTTTCTGTTAATAGTTCTAAGACAATTTTATACATTGTATATTCTAATTCAATATACATTAAATATCAAAAAAGTTTTACATTTATACGCATTTTCAAAATCACGGTCCCGAACGCAGTCGGTCACCTTAACATGTTTTGAAACACACAAAAAGATATTGGAAACTTTAAAAGATGGATGCAGAGGTGTTATAAATAATGCTGACTGACGACCCCCCCCCCTCCCTCACGGGGAAACCCATTGCGGCCAACTTTTGGTAGCCAATACATTTTCATAGCTAGCTCTAAGGGCGCCTGGTGGCCACTGTAGCCAAGTGGTCAAGGTATCGGATCATGGCTAGCGTGTCATGAGTTCGAGCCCAGTACCACTGAAGACCCACCGTATAGTGGAGCGATGCACGTTAAATCTGTCGAGAGCTCAAACATCCTCCCATTGCTGTGGTGTGGTAGTTAGAAGAGGGGGTGCCAGCTCAGGTGTCGTCCGCGTCACTTGACCATGGTTCAAAATTACGAGGTCCGTCGCCAAAAGCCCTCGTGTACCTGAACAGTACGACGTTAATATTTACTCACTCACTGAAGGGGCCTGTATCAAAATTCCTTCGGGGCCCTTTTTTAGATATGGAAGCCTTGCTTCCTGTAACTGTAGTTACACGTGTTGAGCCCTTGTAGCTTGGTGGCCCTATATCATTGATATGGCGGTAGCTACGTCCCTGAGCCCATACACTGTAAGGGCAAACCGTTTAACGGGTTCATATTTTGCCTGTGCAGGACTTCTATAACGGGATTGAACAAAGAATTTTTTAATAATATAATTTATAGAATTGAATTTATTCGTATTTTATTAGATCAGAGTGGGGGAATTTTAAGAAAAAAACATTAGTTAAATACATATTATTTCAATGATCGTAACTCTAATAATAATGCGAACTTTTCAAAAATCCTATTACAGACCGAATATAGAAGTCCCAGCTATATGTACACTGCTGGCCACCGTAAATGCAACACCAAGAAAGACAAGAGATAGCACAACAAAATTTATTTGAAGATAACATGTTGACCAAGTATCAAATGATTAAATTTATATACTTGTGTGAAGTGTGGTTCCTGCCAAAATCAGTAGTCAGAGTAGCCGCCAACGTTGGAGATCACCAATGCCACACGCCTCGGCATTGATTCAAAGAGACTTTGGACGTGTTCTTGGGGTACAGAAGACCAAGCAGCTTCCACACGTTCTAAAGTTGATCTGGTGTGGCAGCTGGGGGTGTAATGTGGGTCAATCGTTGAGCAACCATGGACCACATGTTTTCTATCGGCGAAAGATCCGGAGAGCGAGCCGACCAGGGAAGCAATTCAATCTGGTGATTGACGAAGAGCCTTTGGACAATGCGTGCCACATGTGGTCGCGCATTATCCTGTTGAAATATGGCTGTGACCAAGCCCTGAAGGTAAGGTAGGACAACTGGCTCCAACACCTCGGAGATGTAGCGCTGGCTGTTTAAAGTACCGGCAGTGCGTACTAGAGGAGTGCGAGAGTGATACCCAATACCGCCCCATACCATAATACCCGGTGCAGGACCAGTGTAGCGGTGCATAAAGCAGCTGTTCAGCATCCTCTCTCCACGGTGTCTCCAGACTTTAATCCGACCATCGTGGTGTTGCAGACAGATGCGTGACTCGTCAGTAAAGACAACTTCATTCCATTCTGCCACCCATATCCTTCTTTCATCGCACCATTGGCGGCGGAGACGCTTGTGGTTCTGCGTCAAGGGTAGACCAAGCAATGGACGTCTTGTGGGTAGACCACTCTGCTGTAAACGGCGTCGAATGGTACGCGCAGACACTGAATGATGCGTTACAGACTCAATGTGCTGTGCTATGGTTCGTGATGTGACTGAGCAATCCATCACTGCCCTGCGCACAATTTGCCTGTCCTCACGTGAAGTGGTGCACTGAGGTGGATGCGATCGACCACGTCGGTCCGTCGTACCCTCCTGCATCGAACGGTCACATATCCGCATTACAGCTGTTTGGTTTCGTCCAACACGACTACCGATTTCCCTGAAAGATAATCCACAATCTTGGTAGGCCACTATCCTTCCTCTGTCGGACTCGGATGCTTGATCAAAAGCTGATCGCTGTTTTCTACGAGACATAACTGATCGTTTTTTGAAAAAACCACAAGAAAAACACAATTGCCGAACTTGAAATCGTCGAAATCTCCCAGCCTTAAATAGCGCTTTGAGGTGGCGCCACAGGCGTGCGTGGATGTATGTCTGCGCTGAAATTCTAATCATTTGCATATCTCACCTCCGCTAATGCATGTTGTAAATTTGATGTTATTTGCGTGCTTCCTTCAGGGTGTTGCATTTACGGTGGCCAGCAGTGTATAAGCAAAATATTATTATTACAGAAGCATTTTTCACATAAAAGGAGAATGTTTTAAAAACATATAATTATTTCTTCATTTTTTTGCCGAAAAATTGTATTCA